>JAEOAD010001952.1:0-70765 GCA_036365145.1 Orientallactaga sibirica
CATGGATGACTGAAAAGTACCTGCATCAGTAAAAATTCCACCTTCCATGGGTGAAAACTCAGGAAAGCTGTATCCCTGGAGATGCTTGTAAAATGTGAAGGGGGCTTGACAATTTGGAATATCTCCTCTTCCCAGACATTGTTACTATTTATATAACCTTGTGGAGGGAGCTTGTGAAGCTTGTGAATTTAAGGGGCTTTCTGAGATTTTCAAGTTTTGTCCAGTTACTAAGCATGTTTTCTCGAACTTCCTGAGTATTACAGAGATTCCTGTATGGTGGGGAGGAGCGCTCTGAAATGCTGTTTTTGGGTACACATAGTCATTACACCCATGAATTCATAGCAGCTTAAATTTCCTGCAAAGATTGGGCCTGCCTATACATCACCTTCATGGGGGAAGAATACATGTGACTCCACACCTCTAGAGAAGCTCATTGCACCTAATGATTTCTGGGAAAGGGGAGTCATCTTCGTCAGTTGTGTACCTACTGGTAAGTTGCCCTTCCTGTTAAATCACCATGCTCATGCAAGAAACCCTAATTTAACTCAGTGGGGTTAGAAAAAAGTAATAAAGAATATTGGCAATCCTTCTGAGGAGCGTCCCTAATGGAATGGGGAAAAGAGGGTACCAACACATGATTCATCTATAAAAAACATGTTGTTAATAATAATAAGAGCTGGGCGTGGTGGCGCACACCTTTAATCCCAGCACTCAGGAGGCAGAGGTGGAAGGATCGCCATGAGTTTGAGGCCACCCTGAGACTACATAGTGAATTCCAGGTCAGCCTGAGCTAGAGCGAGACCCTACCTTGAAAACACAAAAGAAAACAGAAAACGCATGTTTTTAATAATAATAATAAACATTTTTAAAAGGAAAATAATTAAGATGGGGAGTCATAGGAATGAAGAAGTGTGTTAATGAGAGGTGGAAACTGGAAAGATGGTAGATTTTCTAGGAATACCATCAAAATACATTATAAATATGTATTAAAATATTAAAATGTGGGCTACAGGGATTGCCTAGTAGTTAAGGCACCTAGAGGTTAAGGAAAAGCCAAAGGATCCAGGTTCAGTGCCCCAGGACCCACATAAGACAGATGCACAAGGTGGTGCATGCATCTGTAATTCATTTGCATGGCTGGAAGCCCTGGTGTGCCCATTCTCACCCTCCATAGCTCTTCTCTCTCTCTGTTTTTCTCTATATCTCTCTCAAATAAATGATAAAATATTTATATGAAAAATATCAAAATGGAAAAAATAGTGAAAAAAACAGTTGAAGAAGAGGATGGTTGCATACAAGAAAATGAAAAGTGTCCAAATGGCCAGAAAAGATGAGAACGGCTGCCTGCAAAGAGGGGTGTGCTCAGCACTCACGGGCCTGTGCAGTTTCCATGGGGCCCACTCAGGCTCTGCTGCCCTGGCCTTGCCCTCCGTACACTCCTTGTTCTCTGTGTGGTTTTTCTTTGTTTGATTTTGAAATAGGGTCTCCCATAACACAGGCTGGGTCAAAGTAACCCGGTGTGGTGGCACATACCTGTAAACTCAGTACTTGGCAGGTGGAGGCATGAGATAAAATGTGCCACCAAGCCAGGTTCACTACACTCACTCTAGATCACCTTATCCACACTTTCCACACTCTTTCCTTTGCCCCCTTTTTTCCTCCCCCTCTGCTTTCCTTTTTGCTCTTCTGTTTTGAGGAAGGCTCTATGTAGTCCAGTCTTCCCTCAAACCTGGAAGCTCCTACTTCAGCCTCCCACTGGGGTCACCGGAGTGCACCAGGCCCAAAACTGTTTGTGGCGGCACTCGTGCGTGCATGTGTGCCTGTGTGTGTGTGTATGTGTGTGTGTGGTCTGTGTGGATTTGGGCTCATGTCCAGGGCGGTGCGCTGGAGCTGGGTGTGGGCCTGGCCAGCCCTTTGCCTGGCTTTCTCGCATCACCTCCCAGGGAGCCCTGTGACCCCTCCGCCCTGCGTGATCCTCCTACCTGCTGCCGATCACTCTCACTCGCCCCCAGACTCGCCATGGCCGCCTCCTCCGCCATCCACAAGATGGAGGCTCCAGAAAATGAACTCCACTGCTTCCTCTGCACTGCTCACGCCGACCCGCCTTTCAGTTTACAATCTGCTGAGCAGTTTCCCTGGCACACAGACACAACACCGCCACTGCCACCTCTTGTGCCCTACAGAGGTGCTGGAGAGAGGCTCAGGAGAAAGAACTCTACTGCTCCCACCATTTTAAAGTTTACAACTTCCCTAAGGACGCTCTGCGTGAGCCACAGCATTGTGATGTCATGGGCAGAACCACCTGCCTACAACACGGGGGAAGCCGGAGGCGCCCATCAGTCAGGAGGGGGGGCGGCTGGCAGAAAATGAGTGGGCTGCAGATGTACTGGAGCAGGGACCTTGCAGCTAATAGAGCTTGTGTGGCCCCAAAATACTCAGAGAGCAGACGCAGGGGCTTCTGGGACCTGAGGTGCAGCTGTGTGTACTGACAGACCACCAGCTTCCACCAACCCAAGGGCTAAGAATGTCATCAGATAGCATGTGAAGCCTATTGTGGAGATTTTGTTGCTTTGCTAAAACCTGCCAACATGATGGTCAACCAATGTATTAGAAAAGTGCCTGGATTTATGACTTGATTTATGTAACTATGAAAACCTTGTGAACACATTTGGACACATTGTTAACACATTTGGACAGGGAATTTTGGGTAAACTTAATCTGTGTTCCTGGGCCATGGTCACTCATATTTGGCCCTGGACTAAACTATCTCTAATCCCCTTTGAGGTGAGAGCTGTGTCTTTTGCATGGACACTGGGGTGCAGCTGTGCTGAAGCAGGGACTTTGCAGCTCACACAGCTTGTGTCCCACCCCGCACATACCCAGAGAGCAGATGTAGGGGTTCCTGGTACCTATGGTTCAGCTAAAATAAAGCAGAAGCTTTGCAGCTCACAGAGTTTGTCCCTCCCCACACACATATACAAGCTTACCCAGAGAACATGTGCAGGACTCCTGGGGCCTGAGGAGGCCTGGTGTTATGGTGAGACTCCTGGGGCCAGAAGATCCCATAAGGCCCACTGTGTGTGCCTGAAACACTATGGTCAGTTCACAGGGATTGACACTGCCCTTCCTTCCTTCCTTCCTTCCTTCCTTCCTTCCTTCCTTCCTTCCTTCCTTCCATTCTTCTCCTTTAAACCCTCTTCTTTCCCATTCTTTCTTCTCTCCCTTAGTCACTCCAACCTTTCTTTCTCCTTGTTTCCATTCTTCCCCTCATTTTCCTGCTCTTTTCTCACCCATTAATCCGGCCACTTAACACCCTTTCCCCTCTTTTTCTCCCTTTCTTCCTATTCTTCTCCTCCCTTTCCCTCTCTTTTCCCTCATTCCTTCCTTTCTTCTCTTCCCTTTCCCCTCCTCTTCTGCCTTCCTTTCCTCTTTTCTTCCCATCCTACCTTTACCTTTGGCTTGCTAGGAGCTCAGAGGCCTGGTTGAGGACTGCATCTCATGTTTCTCTTGTGCAGTCAGGATTAAAATATTGCCTTCTACACTTGCAAAGTTCTGGCCCAAATAGGAAAGATATAGAAATGAGAAGTTGGGATGGAAGTGTGTGTGTGTGTGTGTGTGTGTGTGTGTGTGTGTGTGTGTGTGTGTTTGCACCTGCACATGCTGAGAGTGATGAGATGGAAAGCAGCCCCAAGAACAGGTAAAATATCTCACAAACAGAAGTGATTTTTTATTAATCTGTGTAGAATGTATATTTACATTATACATATAATTATATTATATATAGTCACAAGAGATGAACCCCCACAGGGAAGATCCTATCTTTATGATGTCTGAAGGGGTTTATAAATAGTATAGATGCTTTACAGCATCCTAGTGTCATGGCCTTGGCTGCCCTGTCAGCCCCCTTTCAAAGGAATAGCAGAGGCAAGGCACCCAGTTAAGGCTAATTACAAGTGGCTGGGCTCTGCTGCTCCTACCAGGTCCAGGAGTCTGAGGGAAATGAAGGGGAGGAGAAGGAACTTGGAAGACCACACAGGTGCTTCAGTGGAGAGGAGTAATTTGGGGAAAACCACTACTGGGGAAACTAGACAGGGCTTGGCCAGGGAGGACATTGAAGGCTGGGATAAGGGCGCTGATCCCAGGTATTCCTCTCTCTCTGTTTAAGGCTCTGGGCTGGAATGATGGTTTCTAGGGAAAGGTCCCTAGTGGGCTCTGGAGACAACGCACTTGGTGAATGCCCAGTGTAGGGAGGAAAGTTGCTCTGGACACAGGACATTTTGGAAGAAACATCTAGAAGCAGGAAGTCAGGCTAGTGACATGACACAGCTTCATGTGTGGTTTAGTGAAACCGGGATTCTGAGCACCTGCTTACAAACTTGAGGTGATCCCAGCACAGAGCTAAGTCCAGGCAGACATGGGCACAATGGATCTTACTCTTGAGGTCTCTAAACTTGGAGGCAGACATGTGGAGGAATGATGTGGGCGTGGGCAACTGCAGTGATGGGAAGTGGACTGGGATCCAGAAAGACTTCTTGGAGAAGGTATTAGGAGCAATAGTTAGAAGTGAAATGGGGGCTGTTAGAATAGTTATAAGTAATGAGGAATATTAGAAGCAATAGTTAGAGGTAAAATGGGGCACTCACTCAGCAATGGCAAGATCACCATGGCAAGAGACTGACTAGAGACTGGCCGCTCTGATAAGTGGCACTCACCCAGCAGTTACAAGGTCACCATGGCAACCTGGGGGCCAAGGCCAGAGACTGACCAGAGACCCTCTGTGAGCTGATATGGTAATGAGCTAGTCCTCAGGTGGCTATCAGCAGCCAGGGTGACTGAGGAAAAAATGGGTATAAGAACCCCAGCAAAAGCTCAGACAATAGTCAGTCAACTCAGAGAGACAGGTTCCTCATCCCTCTCTGAGTTCATACCCGCTGTGAGTAGAAGCAGCAGCCCATGGGGCCTGTAGGCAGCCAGGCATGGACTCTGGATACTGTCCGCTGACCAAGTGGAGTTGCATGTGAGTGCCCCAGAGGGTTAGGGATAGGGCAACAAGGTAGTTGAGAGAACAAAGGAAGAAAGGGACTTGGTTTAATTAACATGGGTGAAGAGTGAATAAAGTTTGGCAATTGAATTAACATAATCTGCCTCTTGACTACTGAGTTTAGCCCTTGTGACAGGAGGGGGCCTGGGGAGCTGTGCAGATGACAAGGAGCATCATAGTTTAAAGCCAGCCTGGGATATGTATAGCAGGACCTGGTCCCAAATATGTTCTTGGGGGCAAGGCTCATTAGGTAGTGTTTGCCTTGTAAGCCTAACTACCTGAGTTTAATCCCCAGAACCCATATAAAAGAGCCAGGCATGGGGCTGCAGGCTTGTAATCTTAATGCTGGGGGGAGAGATAGGAGAGTCCCTGGGGCTGAGTGGCCAGCCAGTCTAACCTATTTGGTGAGTTCCAGGCCAGTGAGAGACCCTATCTCAAAAACTGCCAATGCATTCCTGGAACTAACCCACAAAATTGTGTTTTATCCCAACCGCCTGTGTGCATGTATACTTATATACACACATGCACTGCACACACATGAACATACAAATACACATCCACACACACACAACAGTTTTTATTTTTAAATTTTTAAGATTTTGTGAGCAGAGAGAGTGTGGTAGTTTGAATAGATCATCCCCAAGACATTCATTGTTTTATTAGTTTGTAATTTGCATCTGCACCCACCTGGCTGGAGGCAGTATCACTGGGAAGATCTTAAGGTGTGGTTGTGGGTGAAATTTCAATCTAAAGATATGCAAAGTGGGCCTAGCTGGAGTTCCTGAGGGGTGCTGTGCTGTGTGGCTTTTGGCTTGTGGCTTTGTTCTCTGTTTAGTCTTGTGAAGGCAGGCCAGCTTCTTCTGCCATTATGGAACTTCCCCTGGATTGGTAAACTTCAATAAATCCCTTCCATAACTGTGCCTGGTCTGGAAGTTCATCTCAGTGAACCTGAACCTGTCTGCTACAGAAAGGTAGAGAGAAGAGAGACAGATAGGCTAGGCACCCCATGGCCCCCATCTGCTACAAATGAACTCCAGACACATGTGTCACTTTGTACATCTGGATTTAGGTGAGTGTGAGGAAATCACACATGGGCTGTTAGGCTTTGCAGGCAAGCACCTTAGCCAGTAAGCCATTTCTCCAGCCCATCTACCACATTCTTAACAAAAAAAGCGTCCTTGGGTGAGAGAAGCAGATGTTGGGAGAGAAATCTGGTTAAAGCAGATTTAGAGTGAGTAGGAGACCCAGGAAGGCAAGAAGAGTCACCCTGAGATCCTGTCCATGGATGGATCTTGTAGAAAAAAAGCCCAAAGGTTATGCTGAGAACAGTCTGAAAACTTTTAGCAGCTGAACAGACCAGATTCCAGCTGAGCAGAGGATGGCAGGAGTAGGGACAAGAAATTCTCCCTGGAAGCCAAGGTCAGTAATGAGCCCATCTGGGCCACAAAGAAAAGTGACCTGGGCAGGGATGAAATGACTGGACCTGCAGCAGGCACCCAGGCCTGCATGCTGGACACACTGCAGACTTCCTGCCTGGGTTGAGAAATGTCCTGAATAATTATCCTGGCTTTGCTTTGATGCTTTGAGACTTGAATCCTGGCTCTGGTACTGTCTGATCTCTTGACAAAGTGGCAGCAGGTCCCCTACAGTTATCAAGCAGAGCCTGGAAGAGAGCAGAAGTTGAAGCTTGCCCAGTGTCTTCTAAATATCCAATCAGACTCAGAACCAGGGGTTTAAATAGGTTGAGAGGGTCTTTGGGGGTATTAACAGAACACATGAAATTATTCAAGGAGGGCTGAAGGGATAGCTCCGCAGTTAAGGTGCTTGCTTGCAAAGCCTGAGGCTGGATTCAATTACCCACTGTCAACATGAAGCCATATGCACAAAGTGCCATGTGCATCTGGAGATTGTTCGCAGTGGCAAGAAACCCTCGTGCATCCTGCTACCCCCATTCTCACTCTCTCCCTTGCAAATAAATGAATAAAATATTTCTAAAAGAAAATTATTCAAGGAGACCTCAGTGGGTGCACATGCTGTCATCATTCTCCATGGCCATTATGGCATGTGACCTTGCCTGGAGATGTCACTTGCTGCCCCCTTTACATATACCTGACAGTATGTCATGTGACCTCAGGCAAGGCCTTTCCCTCTCTGAGCTTCAACTTCCCTCTCGGGGTTGGTGTGGTCTTGAAATGAGGGACTGAGTGTGGAGCCTTCCAGCATGCTGAATTACAGTAAGCACTCAGAGAGAGTGGATCCCAGAGCTCAGGGAAGGAGGAGCCTGAACTGAGGTTCTTTTGGCAGCAGATGTCAGGTGAGCACTCTTGGTGAAGGGTGTGTGGCCATCTGGACTCGGTACATCAAGGCTGCTCAGGGCTCTTGTCTCTGTCAGGACTTCACCATCATGGAGCAGAATCAGGATGGCTTCACTGATAAGGAGGACATGAGGAACAGCTTTACTGCACTTGCTGGATGATGTAGTAATGGGGAGAACTTGAGGCTGGGGGGAGGTTTTGCTGTGTGCAGGCTACCAATAAGCAATAGGAGACTGGGGAAATACCAAGGTAAGGGCACTGATTGATGGGCTTGTGAGCTTAGTGTTCTTCTGTGCCCATCATGCTCCTGCTCCACCTCCCTTCTCCAGGTTGCATCAATGTCAAAAATGAGGAGTTGGATGCTGTAGTGAAGGAGGACCAAGGGTCCATCAACTTCACAATCTACCTGACCATGTTTAGGGTGAAACTTTAGGGTGAGGGAGGCTCTCAGGACATGGGGGAGGGGCTAGGGATAGGTAGTAGACATGTCTCCCTATGGGGGCCTGATGTTAACATAACCACAAATGAGAACATGGTATGTCCCTCCCCAGACACCGTCCCCTGGAAGCACACACCATCCCAGGCCCTGCCTCAGTTTCCACCTAATCTCATTACCCACAATAAAGACAGCACCTTCCACTTCCTTCCTATTACCACCCCAACCCCTGCTTTTTTGAGGTAGAGTCTCACTCTAGCCCAGGCTGACCTGTAATTCACTGTGTAGTCTCAGGCAGGCCTCAAAATCAGTGATCCTCCTACCTCAGCCTCCTGAATGCTGGGATTAAAGCATGCACCATCACACTCAGCTTATTTCCCTCATCTACCTGCCTCTTTTGCCTCTCTGCCCCCTGTTGATGGTGAGTGACAGGCAGAGAAGTGCAATGGGGGAAAGCGGTTCTAAAAACCACTGTGGCTGACTGAGCCCATTGCCAAAGAAGTTACCTCATCCAATTCTGTAGTCAGTATAGTCCCAGTGAAAGGATCAGAGAGCTGTGTTCAGAGAGGTCATGTTAGTTGTTCCAGGTGCCCTGAGAAAAGAAAAACGGTAGGAGAAAAAGACAATGACATCCAAATAAAAGAGAGAATAAAGGAGAGAGGGAGGGGGATATGATGGACAGCAGATTTGTGAAGGGGAAAGTAGTGGAGGGGAGGGAAATATCATGCTTTATTGTCTGTAAGTACAGAAGTTATCAATAATTTTTTTTAAAAAAGACCAGGCGTGGTGGCACATGCCTTTAATTACAGCACTTGGGAGGCAGAGGTAGGAGGATCCCCATGAGTTTGAGGCCACCCTGACAATACAGAGTGAATTCCAGGTCAGCCTGGTCTATAGTGAGACCCTACCTTGAAAAACCAAGAAAAACCAAAAACTCAAAAAACCAAAAATAAAATGTCACCCAAGAAAAGTCACAGAGTTACTTGGTTATAAAAACTCTTAGTGGACTAGGGATGTAGCTCAATGGTAAATCATTTGCCTGGTGTGGTAGTTTGAATATATGTCCCCCAGTATATTCTGTGTTTTATTAGTTTATAGTTTGCATCTGCAATCACCTTTATTGAGGCAATGTCACTGAGGCTGGTCTTAAGGTGTGGTGATGGTTTGAAATTCCATTCTAAAGATATGCAAAGTGTGTCTAATAGGAGTTCCTGAAATGAGCTGTGGCTTTTGGCTGTAGTTTTGATCTGTGTGCTGTGCACCTGGTTGGGTTTTCTCTCTCTGCTTGGCCCTGTAAAGGCAGGCCACTTCTCCTGCCATTATGGAACTTCCCATGGATCTGTGAGCTTCAGTAAATAATATCCCTTCCTCCATAACTGTGCCTGGTCTGGAAATTCATCTCAGCGAACCTGAAGCCGTCTGCTACACCTGGAATACAGAAGGGTCTGGGCTTGGTCTGGAGAATGGAAAATACTGTTATTACATTATATGCAATATATGCAAATTGAATAATTATAGTGAGGATGAAGCTTGTGAGTCATTCAGTTTCATTTGAATTAATAAACTTGAGTGGGAGAGATGGAATAAAAATTTAAAGTCAGGTATGGTGGCACATGCCTTTAATTCCAGCACTCAGGAGGCAGAGGTAGAAGGACTGCCATGAATTCAAGGCCACCCTGAGACTACACAGTGAATTCCAGGTCACTTGGGCTGCAGCAAAAGTCTACCTCAACAAACCAAAAAAAAAAGTTTATACTAACTCCCTGGGTTGTAGTACAACTGTAAAAAAAATATAGGTTTCTGGGCTGGAGAGATGGTGTAGCGATGTAGGCACTTGCCTGTGAAGCCAAAGCATCCAGTTCTGATTCCCAGGACCCACGTAAGCCAGATATACCAAGTGGGCCCATGTGTGTGGCTGGATACCCTGGCATGCCCATTCTCTCTTTCCTTGCCTCTTTCCCTCTCTCTCAAATAAATAAATAAAATTTAATATTAAAAAATAACTGGGCTGGAGGGATGGCTTAGCAGTTAAGGTGTTTACCTGCAAAGCCAAAGGACCCAGGTTTGCTTCCCCAGGACCCACATTAGCCAGATGCACAAGGGGGCCTCACAGTGCCTAACACTAGCTACCCAAGACCATCATAATATGAGGAAAAGATGACATCAAAACAAAAGAGACTTATTGAGAGGGGGAAGGGGTATGATAGAGATTGGAGTTGCAAAAGGAAAGTGGGAAGAAGGAGGGGGAAACTATGGTTTATTGGCTATAACTAAGGAAGTGTCAATAAAAAAGTGTCAATATGAAAAAAACTAAAACAAATATCAATATTTATAAAATAACACATTCCATTGGGCATGATGGCTCATTCCTTTAATCCCAGCACTCCAGAGGCTGAGGAAGGAAGATCAGTGTGAGTCTGAGGTGAACCTGAAACTATACAGTGAATTCCTGGTTAGCCTGGGCTACAGCAAGACATTGCCATATAAAATATAAAACTTAAAGTTTAAAAAAACGACAACACATTTTTCAGTCCTATTATGTTAAGGCAAAGCTTTCTGTGGGTGATCCTGACCCTGATGCAAAATTTGCACTTAACCTTTGCTCATCACAGGAATTATATATATCTTATTTAAAAATGTGACAACTATGAAAATCTTCCTTGAAAATTTCTCCAATTTTATTTTTTTTTTTTTTTTTGGAGCAGAGTCTCACTCTAGCCTATGCTGATTGGGAACAACTCACTCTGTAGTCCTAGTCTGGCCTTGAACTCCTACATCTGCCTTCCAAGTACTGATATTAAAGGTATGTACCACCATGCCTGGCTTTCCAGCTACTGTTCTGAGCAAGTAGCCTAAACTTTGATGTGAAAGATCTCCCCCCAAACAATTGAAATTGTACTCACAACTATCAAATACTTTTAGAGGTAATAGAACCTCTCTTTTTGATCTAAAATTGTTGGCCTATGTTGTATTTATTTTTATATTTAATCAATCTATACCTAAACATAAAAACAGCATCTCTTTGACTTAGCGGTTAAGGCATTTGCCTGCAAAGCCAAAGGATTCTGGTTTGATTCTCCAGCACCCACATAAGCCAGATGCATGAGGGGCACATGCATCTAGAGTTTGTTTGCAGTGGCTAGAGTCCCTGGCATGTTTATTCTCTCTCTGTCTGCCTCTCTTCTCTATCTCTCTCTCTCTGTTTCCAAATAAATAAAAATTGAAAAAAAAAATCTTACAAACAACAGCATCTTTCATCCAAATCATGCAGTTGCTTCTTATAAAACAATATCCCTTTTTGAGAATATCATGGTGCTCCATAACAGGAATGAAATCATGCAGCTGCTTTTTAGTGGCTAAAAGTCGCAGTTTAGAGACTCCTGTGTTGTTCTGTACTGGTCATGGAATGGTCAGCATTCACTGAGGGCCCATCTTCACTTATTACATGTTTAGGAGGAGCTTCCGTTTGAATCCCTGTGTTCAAATGTTAGCAAATGTACCTGCTGGGCTGTGAGGAGTCTTGCTATGCTTCATTGTTCTACATGAAGAGTCAGGTCAGAGCTGATCACTGTTTCATAGGTGTGCTCTGTAAGGTAACCAGGAGGAGCAGCACATATGCTAAACTTGGAATAATACAGAAAAGGCTAGAAAGGCCTTGTACAAGAATGACAGACAATATTGTGAAATAGTCCATATTTTATACTCACACATACATACACATAAACATTGCTTCAATAACATTTTTCACTCACGTATTGTCTCTTTCCTATATTATTTTCTTATGGAAATAATGCCTACTCTTGTATGAACATAGTAATATTGATTCAAAATATCATGATTAACTAGGAAAATACTGTCTGAAAATCCATAATTGCAATTGAGAAATTGAGTATATACTTACTCTATTTTCATTACTTCATAAACAAATTTACTATTTATCTATGATACCCATTGAAGTTACCTTTAAATGACTGGGACAAAGCAGCCAACCAAAAGCTGCTTGTGGGAGGAAAAGATTCACTTTGGCTTACAGACTTGAGGGGAAGCTTCACGATGGCAAAGGAAAGAATGGCATGAGCAGAGGCTGGACATCACCTCTGCCATAGCAGGTGGAAAACCACAGCATGACAGTGACCTGAACACTGGCAAGGCAAAGCTGGCTATCACACCCATAAGTTTTCTCCCAATAACACACCTCAACTCCAGCAAGGCTCCAACTCCCAAACTGTCACCAGCTGAGTAAAAAGCATTCAGAATACATCAGTTTGTGAGGGAAACCTAACTCAAATGAAAACAGCACATCATACTAGTACCTACCTATAACACTACAAAAGGATGAGAACTGTGAGGAAACAAAAGAATAGAGGAGGGGCTGGAGAAATCGCTTAAGACGCTTGCCTGCAAAGCCAAAGACAAAGATTTGATTCCCCAGGACCCATGTAAATAAGATGCACAATGGGGCGCATGCATATGGAGTTCATTTGCAGCAGGTGGAGGGCCTAGAGTGCCCATTCTCTCTGTCTCTTTCCCTGCCTATTTCTCTCAAAGAAATAAAGTAAAACAAAATATTTATTAAAAGAAGAACAGAGGAACAAAGGATCCTAGAGAATTTAGAATGGGTAAATTGGCCATTTTACATAGGTCTTCATTGAGAAAAAGGTTTTCCATAAACACTTGGAGAATTTGAGGAAAAGGTCAAGAAGATGGCTGTCTGAGGGCTTCCAAGACAAGAAAACCGATAGGGAAGACTTCACAAATGTGGCAAAAGAGCTTGAGATCCTGGGAGATTTGTTAGCAGTTTGGGTCTGCTGCCACAGGCAAGGACTTCTTACTGTCTAAACCTTTTCACTTTGTTCCTCTGCTAGCCTAGCAGAAACACCGCTGGTACTTGAGAGGCCCTCTGGGGAAGCTTTTCTCAATGGCCACACATTTAAAATGCTGCCTTACACATTTACACTCCCTTGGACATTTTTGTTATGTGATGGGTATCATTTTCATTCAAATATATCAGGCACATCACCATATTTTCCCTTTATAAAATTTTCTTTCTCCTTCTTTGCCCTCTACATAGTCTCCTTAATTTTCCTAGCCTCACTTGTACATATAAATAATTTGTGTATATTTTGAATATTCATAGTGCTCCAATCAACATGGATGAGGAGCTATATCTGTGTATGCTGACTTAGATTTCTTGTATATATTCCCAGGAGTGGTATAGCTGGATCATATGGTTGCTCTACTTCAGTTCTGAGGAATCTCCATGCTGAGTTCCATAGTGCCCAGAGTAATTGACATTCCCCACAGGAGTATAGAAGATTCTTTCCTTCTTCAATCCTACTTTTCACCAGCATTTGTTGTTACATATTTTGTTAAGGTAATGGCAGAGCAGAGAGCAGAGCTTGTCCTTCAAATGTGACAACTGTGTTCCCTCAATTGAACAAAGATTTGGATGTTTCAGGAAAAAAGACAGAAAACTCAGAAGAGGAGTATTAAGCATTAATGAACCACTGACCTTGGACTACTAAACTTAGTAGGCCATATAACTTTCCTGGACCATAGCATAATAAGGCTCATCTGTTACAAAGCAGGCCAGGTTGGACTATGAGAGCTACTGGGTCACCAGGGGAATGGACCTAATCTGCTCTTGGCAGGTGATTAGTAAACAAACGAAATCACCAAATTTCTTTTAACTCCATCACATCCCTGGACCTTTAAATCTCAATTCCCTCACACTCAAGGGTGGCCACAGTTCTCATTCCTGTGGGGGAATGGCTGGGACCCATTGGCATTTGGAATAAAGAATAGTCTGTGCTGTTGAAGCTGGCATTCATTCTCTCTTGTATTCCTGACACTGCTCTAGTCAATCCTGAATTCCAACAAATGGTGCTGAAGTTTTCAGTCTGTCAGACTTTGGCAGCTTACTGGTGGAAACTGAGGTCTTTCTGGCCAGGGCTACTACCTGGCAAATGTTTAAGACCCCTTGAGAGCTTAGCCAGACCCCTGACAGCCTTCTTCAGGGTAGCCCATAGGATCGAATTCTCCTCTAACTCTCTCCACTTCCTCATTTCCCCCTTTTCATACTGCATCCTTTCTACAGCTCAAATGTATTATGGCATCTGGTGTTGCACAAAAATGTGAGACAGGGCTGGAGAGATGGCTTTGCGGTTAAGGCACCTGCCTGCTAAGCCTCAGCATGCAGGTTCCAATCTCCAGGTCCCACATTTAGCCTGATTCAATGATGCAAGGGCACAATACTGCACTTGCCCACAAGGGGCGCATGCATCAGGAGTTCATTCACAGCAGCTGAGAGGCTGCTGGCATACCCATTCTCTCTCTCTCTGCCTCTCCCTCTCTCTCTGTCTCTCTCTGTGTCTCTAAGTATGTTTCTTTGAGATGGAGTTTGTCATTGAACACAGAGCTGCTATTTTCTTTTTGGTTAAGACTGGCTGACTAGTGAGCTCCAGCAGCTCTGTGGCTTCTGCTCCCACACAGGGCAGGATACACTCTTGTTGGTGTTATAAGCATCTATGCTCAACCTCCACTGTTAATGTGGGTGCTAAGGAATCAAACTCTGTAGAGAGCTGCGAGGTGCCGCGCCTTAAAGATGGCGCTGGCTTCCGCCTTCCGCCTTCCCGATGGCGAGTGCTCTCCTGGATAAACAAGTCCTTATTTGGCTTGGGCCGTGATCTAGGCTTGCTTCCGCATATGTGGACCTATCTGCATTCACCACGTGGCTTACCAGGGTTGGCTGTTCAAAGGCTTCTTAAGCTTTGGGCGGGCTTGTCCCGGGAGCAGTCAAGTAGTGAGTCTGTGGGAGTGAGTGAGTCAGGGAGTCAGTGAGTGAGTCAGTCAGTCAGGCAGTCAGGCAGTCAGTGAGTGAGGCAGGCGGGCAGTCAAGCAGTGAGTCTGTGGGGAGTGAGTGAGGCAGTCAGAGAGTGAGGCAGTCAGTCAGTCAGTCAGGGAGTGAGTCAGGGGCAGTGAGTGAGTGAGAGAGTGAGTGAGTGAGTCAGTGAGGCAGTCAGGCAGTCAGCAGGGAGTCAGTCAGTGAGTAAGTGAGTGCAGTCAGTGAGGCAGTGAGTCTGTGAGTGAGTGAGTGAGTCAGTCAGTCAGTCAGTCAGTGAGTGAGTCAGTGAGTGAGTCAGGCAGTCAGTCAGTGAGTCAGTCAGTCAGTCAGAAGATTGTTTAAGGGGTCAGAAGATTGTTCAAGGTTCCTGAATAAACTGCTGAAAGAAGAGCCCGAGTGTTGCGTCTTCCTTGCTGGTCGAGGCGGACGCGACAAATGGTGGCCCGTACAGGGAACTCAGAACTTGCAGGGCAGCTAGCTGGTAAGTTCCAGGTAAGTGGACAAAAAGGGTAAAGGCAAGTCTTCCGGTAGAGAGACGATAAGGTCCCATAGCAAAATGGGCAATACATCTTCCAGTATTAGGGTTAAAAGGCGCCACAATAAGGTTTCCTTAGAGGAAACGCAGTGAGAAGATTTCTTAAGAATGATAGCCAGCCAATTAATGTATATTTGTTCGTGTGTCTTATTAGTGTATAAAAGTTGGTTAACCTCATGTGGTGTATTTGTGTTGTAGTGTGTCTAGTCATATTACATAGGGCAAACGAGAATGATTCAGAAGCAGTTAAAAAAAAATTTTTAGAGGAGGTGAGAGAAGAGCGCTCGAGTAAAACATCTAAAAGAAAAAGTAAGGTTCCTGAATAAACTGTTGAAAGAAGAGTCCGAAGAGGGACTCAGAACTTTCTGCAGTCAGGGCAGTAGTAAGGTTCCTGAATAAACTGTTGAAAGAAGAGTCTGAAGAGGGACTCAGAACTTTCTGCAGTCAGGGCAGTGCACTGGTAAGTTCCCAGGTAAGGTGGGAATCCGCGACAAAAGCGGGGATTTTGCTCTTCTCGGTAGAAAAAGAGGGAGCAGGAAAAGAATTTTTGCAAAACATCTAAAAGAAAAAGTAAGGTTCCTGAATAAACTGTTGAAAGAAGAGTCCGAAGAGGGACTCAGAACTTTCTGCAGTCAGGGCAGTGCACTGGTAAGTTCCCAGGTAAGGTGGGAATCCACGACAAAAGCGGGGAATTTTGCTCCTCTCGGTAGAAAAAGAGGGAGCAGGAAGAGTTCATGTGTAGCGAACCGAAAGTAAAAGTTTTAAAAGAATTTTTTGCAAGTGTAGCCATGGGCGCTTCTCACTCGCACCCAATTTTTTGGCTCTGAATGAGCTGCTTCGTTCAAAAAACTTAAAGATAAAGGGGAGTACCCTGGAGAGGTTCCTGGAGGAATGTGATGCCATAGCCCCTTGGTTTGCGTGCTCTGGACAATCCCTTCATGGGAAAAATTGGGCGATTTTGCAGCAGACCAAGGCACGCTTTAAGGGGGGTAAAATCGATGTGGAGGTTAGTGAGGAACTGCCTCGAGGAAGAAAGGTCGAAATAGGCAAACAATGAAAAAGAGGCAAAAACAAAGAACAACTTATATCCAACACTTGAGCTAGAAGATTCGGAGTCTACGGATTCTAAAGAAGAGCTGCAGGCTCTCATAAAACAAATGAAAAGACCAAATTATGCTAAGTGCAGACAGTATTGAACTTCGAGGCTTGTCTTATGAGCTTTCAAAAGGGAAGGAAAGACTGCAGAGGACTTTGTTGGAACTGGGCTACTGGCATAAGGGATGGCTACGTTCTGCTATCCAGGCCCAGAAAGTTTGATCAAGGTTAAATTTGTAATGGACTAATGTGCTTGGCTAAAGATATCGGACTGAGATTTTAAGATTTTAAGTTGGAAAATCTCAAGCAAGGTAAAAGCAGAGGCACTGAGGTTTTAGGTTACTGAAGCTGCTATTGTCAACGCATTAGCAATCTTAAGGAAGGTGGAAGGAAGGTGGCCTGACTTGATTTACATTAAAACAATGGAGAGGATGCCTGAGGAAAGACTGTAAAAAATGCAAATTGATGACTGCTGATGGTGGTTGAGTTTTTGCATTGTTTTAGTTTCTCCTTGCTAATGTTGTTAAAAGACCTTGGATTCTAGTTTTCTATTACAGAATTGGTCGCTTGAATTTGAAGATACCTTAAGAGAACTGAGACTGGCTGTAGTTTATGTGAATTCTACCCGCATGGACCTCTCTTTTGCATCTGGATTGTCATCTTGGCTGATCTCCGCTATGAATCATCTGAAGGAATGGGCGGGTTTGGGTGCTCTTTAGCAGGCCTTCTGTTACTGGTCTCTCTGGTTTGCTTGTGGTGTCTGTGTAAAATCAGGGTCACGCAATGACGGGATGCAGCTATGATCATTCAAGCCTTTACTGCCATAGAGGCTGCACAGTCCCCCCTAAGTCTGGCTGGCTACAACTAAAAGTTAATCTTCTTTCTGCTCAGGTTGCGAGGCTAAGCACTGCACTCTGGGTTAGCCCTAGAAATCCAGAGAAGAGCATGTTTGATTGCATGCGGGTTGATGCCCCAGATCCCGCCTCTGAGAAAAAGGCATCAGGGTTGCAAAAATACGCATCATCAGAGATCAGACCTCTACTCTTACCTGTGGCTTGTTTTAAAACATAAAAGGGGGAACTGTAGAGAGCTGCGAGGTGCCGCGCCTTAAAGATGGCGCTGGCTTCCGCCTTCCGCCTTCCGCCTTCCCGATGGCGAGTGCTCTCCTGGATAAACAAGTCCTTATTTGGCTTGGGCCGTGATCTAGGCTTGCTTCCGCATATGTGGACCTATCTGCATTCACCACGTGGCTTACCAGGGTTGGCTGTTCAAAGGCTTCTTAAGCTTTGGGCGGGCTTGTCCCGGGAGCAGTCAAGTAGTGAGTCTGTGGGAGTGAGTGAGTCAGGGAGTCAGTGAGTGAGTCAGTCAGTCAGGCAGTCAGGCAGTCAGTGAGTGAGGCAGGCGGGCAGTCAAGCAGTGAGTCTGTGGGGAGTGAGTGAGGCAGTCAGAGAGTGAGGCAGTCAGTCAGTCAGTCAGGGAGTGAGTCAGGGGCAGTGAGTGAGTGAGAGAGTGAGTGAGTCAGTGAGGCAGTCAGGCAGTCAGCAGGGAGTCAGTCAGTGAGTAAGTGAGTGCAGTCAGTGAGGCAGTGAGTCTGTGAGTGAGTGAGTGAGTGAGTGAGTGAGTGAGTCAGTCAGTGAGTGAGTCAGTGAGTGAGTCAGGCAGTCAGTCAGTGAGTCAGTCAGTCAGTCAGAAGATTGTTTAAGGGGTCAGAAGATTGTTCAAGGTTCCTGAATAAACTGCTGAAAGAAGAGCCCGAGTGTTGCGTCTTCCTTGCTGGTCGAGGCGGTCGCGACAAAACTCAAGGTGAATCAGGCCCTCTCAGGCTTTCAAGCATGCACTCTCACCCACTGAGTTATCGCTATAACTCTGTCTACTGTGTTGCTTTCCTATGGCATAGTTGTGACAAAATATTCCCAATGAGAAAGTTCCAGTCAATTGAAATTTATTTTCTATACTTACAGGAACTGGAGAAGTCCATGGCTATAGTGCTCAGATACCCAGTCTCATAAAAGCCGGCTGTCTCTGTTATATCCGCATATAGCCTAAGGCCAAATGAAAAAGTGTCAGCATCCTCCAGACCTCGCTGGGCTCTACTTCAATTCAAAATTGTGGTGCATTTGTGAAATAATGAAACTTTAATATTCAACCTATTAACAGTGCAGAATTGCTCCATTTTCAGTCTATGAACATTTATACATGGAAGATGGAAGAGACCAAAGAAATAAGTCATCAAAACAGAGGAAGGACTATTTGGAAAGAAGAGGGTCTGCAGTGGAATGGGGGAGAGGGACCAAAAGAAGGAAATTTGCTGGGTATACAATCAAATTATATGCTCATGTATTTAAATTCACATCAAAATATACTGGTGAATTGAGAAGTATGTTAAAACATAACATTTGGAGGTGAAATGATCATAGTTATTGTACATATAAATAACTTTTTGGCTCTTTCTGTAGTTGTCTCATGTATATTAAAACTGCATGTGAGTTTCCCAAATCCTAGCTAGTCACCTGTCATCTCCACCTCAGAGCTGAGACTTAGCCACTATCACAGGAAGCTTAGGAGAAGCCAAGACCACAGGGCCTGCTGGCACCACATGAGCTCCTATAAATGTAGCTTTAAAATGAGCTACTTAGAGCTTCATGCCTCTTCGGAACCTGCAAGCTCTTCTATTGCCACTCCCCAGAAATCTCCACCCAGAAGCCTTGACAAGAAGTGGGGAATCACCTATGAACAGAAGCCGACTACGGTTAAAGATGTCCTAGAGAAAAGATGACCTTTCCTTTCCTCTTCTGTGTTGCTGTCTTGCTGGGGTGAGAGCTCCCTCAGGAAACACATGTTGTAGCTGTATGACAAAAAGACATATGTGAATTTCTCCACAGCCACACTCATCTCTCTGATTGTTTCCTCCACAGCTACAGTCCTGGTGGCATATTAACCTGAATGCAGAATGTTCTTTGGCTCACCAGGCATTCATGAATTCAGTATATCTGCAACTATCATATTTGGAGACCCTCCTTATGCCACCCTTTCATTCAATTGCTGTCTGGCTTCATCTAAAATTCTCATTGAGCCACTGTATAGACAGCAATCAAGCCTCTAACAGCTTCTCACACAGAAAACTTACAACAAACTTACAGGCAGCAAGGGATTGTGGAGAGTTAAATGTGACAGATCTGGAGGAAAAATTATCCTGGGTAATCTTTTTACTTGTTTTTGTTTTTTGAGGTAAGGTCTCACTCTAGCCCAAGTTGACCTGGAATTCACTACGTAGACTGAGGCTGACCTTGGACTCTCAGTGATCCTCCTACCTCAGCCTCCCATGTGATAGAATTAAAGGTGTGTGCTACCATGCTTGGCTTTATGTTTGCTTCTTTTAAAATGTATTCATTGGAAAGAGAGAAAGATGAAGAGAGAGAATGAGAGTACCAGGGCATCTAGCTCCTGTAAACACACTCCAGATGCATACAATGCCTTGTGCATCTGGCTTATGTAGGTCCTGGGGACTCAAACCTGGCTCCCTTAATTGCTAAGGCATCTCTGTAGCTCCGTGTTTGCTTTTTAAAATGGCCAATTTATGATGTTTTTCTTTGTATGAATTGACACCTTGTGGTCATCTGAGACAGACCCTGTTCTAGATTATAGTTGTTCTATGCTTATTGCTATTTAAGCTAAACCAACTCATGAGATGTTGCTTCTTTCCTCTGAGGTAAGATCATTTGTATGTTAGGACTCACATTTGCAGAATGAAATATTATGGAAACTTCTCTGAACATGCCAGTTCAGTCTTACATTTTTCTATTTAACATATAGAGGTCATTTTAGAAGATCCAAATCCAAATGGTTTCAAAACTCCTGCTGTTACTTCCTCAGTAACTATTTCTATTTTATATTCATGGCGCCCCTCTCTAGGCCTCTGCAAACTTGGTTCATTCAGACCATCCACCCCAGGAACCCATTCAGACTTCCACATCCACATAATGCAAGAATGCAGATAGGGACTTCTGAAATGGATTATGCTCTCCAGTACCCCCAAGAGGCTTCCCCTCCTCCATCCCCCTTTTCTATAAAATTTTCTCTCTGTCATTTTTTATATAAACAATGGGTCTGGAATGTAACACCCCCACAGCTCTCTGCAGCAACCTGGTATGCTGAGATAAAGTCAGATTTATGGCCAACCTCCTGATGCTGTAATTACAGATAGCTCTGAGCTTAAATGACTGAATGTCCCCTTCCTGCAGAGCTTCCTCAGCACATCACTCAAGGCCCCTTTCTCAGGACACTTTCACTCCTCTTCCCATAAAGTCCTCTCTTGCCCTCTCTTACTGTCCTGTGCCATCTTGCGCTTTCCCTTGCCCATGCCTCCCTCCCCACTTCTATTGCTTTTTCCAGGAACCAATATTTTTATCTCTCTCTGTGTCTTCAGATCTCACCTGTATTTTCTGATATTAAAAAAGTGTTGGAGTGAAGAAATAAGTGGTCTCTGTGCTCTATCTTTATTCCAAAATCTAACACTGACCTCTGTCTCTTGGCTCTGAGGAACTTGGGTGACACCCATCTGGTCCTGACCCTCAGGAGGCCACACAATCTGGCCATCAAAGATGGGTCTCAAGGACCACCAGCATGTTTCAGCTACCAGGCAGTCATCCACAGAGACTTCAAGCCCTCCTGTGTATAGACAATAGTGGGTGGGTTCAGGCCCAGTGGATACAAGAGCCAGTATATCTGGATGCTGTATAGTCTAAGGCATGGATAGGAACACTGCATCTATACTGTGGTGCAGAAAGGTGGCTTCATCAGATGTGTTCTACCAGCTGGACTGATTGGACTTCTGGTAACCTCTACAATGAAGCTCCCTTCCCAGCCAACCCAGGGCTTCCTGGACTGAAGCACACAGAAGTGGAATCAGGGCTCGTGATTCCACCCAGACACACTCACCTGTGCAGCTCTGGGGCAGCTCTGTGTGTGCCACTGTGTTCATGCCACTGCATGTGTTTATCTGACTATCTGTGGTCTCTCTGTGTCTGACTCTCTGTGACTATCCTTTTCACTGTTTAAACCTAGTGTGTGATTGCCACCCCATTTGTATCTGCTGTCCCTGGCCCATCTTTCCCTTCTGTCCCTGCATCTCACCACCTCTTCTTCAGACCCTGAGGTTGCTGCCACCTGGACAGCACTGAAGATTCCCACTTTCTGGCTGGAAGACCTTTATTAGACAACTCCCCTCCTTTAGTCAGTGTGTGTGTGTGTGTGTGTGTGTGTGTGTGTGTGTGTGTGTGTGTGTTTGCCTGCCTGTCCCTAGAGCTTCCTGCATGATAGGAAAAGTATCTGCCACTTAGTCCCATCCTTAGTGTTTTATTTAAATTTTTGTTTGGAGACATGGTCTCATTCTCAACTAGGCTGGCCCTAAATATGGAATACTCTTATATTTTCTACCCAAGTAGCTGCAACGTCAAGCCTGCACCTTCAGGACCAACTATACATCTTTGCAGAAAGAAGAGTCCAGAGCATGAACTAACTACCCTTCTGCCTCTTGACTGAACTTCAGTCTCCTGCTGAAGGCCCCCAGAGGCATATTTGGAGATGGGGCTTCAGCAAAAGAGCTAAATGTGTGTCTCCTTGCTAAATGTGTGTCTCCTCTACACCAGAATCCTGAAGCACAAGGTGGTGCCCTGAGAATGCGAAATACTCAAAGCAAGGAGACTTGGAGACAGGGGTGCAGAGACGTAATTAATTGAAAGAGAGAACAACAGGACCAAAGAGCACACTGCAGCTAGGAACCTACAAGCAGGGGCAGGTAGACACGTGGTCCACTATTTCCCCTATTTCCTTGGGGGGAAGAATAAACCAGGGGCATTGAGGACATGAAGAAGATACTCAGCAGGAGTGGAAGGGCAGAAGGTCCCTTTTCGTGTCTCCACCCTGTGGAAGGATTTAGAGATAATGGTCAGAAAATTGGGGACTGGGCTCTAAACCTACTACAGGAAACACATAGTCTGCTTGTTTTCTTCTATGCCTGTCCTTGTATGTCTGCAAATCTGTTCCTCCATGTCTTTACTCCTAACTCCTCATCCTGTTCATTTTTTTTGTTCTTTGATTTTTTTGGAGAAGTCTTAAGCTGTATGTCTCACGCTGTTTTTAAATTTATTACAATCTTCCTGCCTCAGCCTCTTAAGTACTGGAATTTACAGCTATGAGCTCCAAACTCTCTCAAGTTTTGGACTCATGATCTCTGTGTCCTCAGTGGTATATCTGTTTTGAAGTCTTGGCAGGGGACATTAGTAGCCCCCTCACACCATGTGTACAGGTTAAGTCAGCACACAGCTGTGTTTCTGAGTGAAAACACTGCCAAGACCCTGTCCATCTGGACTCCACTCGTCCATCTCCTCAGTTGGTGGAGTTTGGTGGCTCTTGCTGAAGCTCTTGCTTGTTCTATGAATAGATCTAACGACATTCCTTCCTGATGAAATGGGACTCTCTTTCTGGCAGATCACTTCTTGCTGCTCAAGGTGGCAGCAAACCCTGCATCAGGGGGAAACTGTGCTGTTAAATCCCAGAAGCTTGTGACTCCATGACTCCACCCTCCATGACTCAATTTCCAAACCATTCCTTCTCAGGAAGGACACAGAGTTAGAGCTGGGTTGTAGCCACTGAACACATACATTAGTCTAGTCATTGGAAATGGGATGCTGGAGCTAAATCTGTCTGCTCCCTCTTCATAGCCCAGTGTTCAGAGACTCAAGTTCTGAAGAAAATTTGAATTGAATTATATAAGGTTGGGAAAAGATTATGTGGTCCAATTCCTAGATGGATCTTGACCCATAACTTATGGTCTTGTCTTGTGCCATCTGTGTGCTGAGAAAGGCTATAAGGAGTCATGAACTGATAGCTAAGGTGAGGGGAAGATGAGCAATGAAGGTAGGAATGGCACTGCATGTATGTAATCTGAGCAATCTGGAGGCTGAGACAGGAGGACTGCCATGAGTCAGAAGCCAGTCTGTACTACACAGGGAATTCTATGGCAGCCTGAACTTCATGGTGAGACCCTGGATGAAACACACAAACAAAAAGCCTGCACAGGTAGCCTTTAATCCCAGCTACTAGGAGGCCATAGTTGCATTACTACAGGTTTGTTTTCAGCCTGGTATATAGACTGAGACCTTATGTCCCAAAAACCTGGTCCCTTGGGCCAGGTGTAGTGGCATATGCTTTTAATCCCAGCACTCAGGAGGCAGAAGTAGGAGGATTTCCATGAGTTCAAGGCCACCCTGAGACTACATACTGAATTCCAGGTCAACCTGAGCTAGAGCAAAACCCTACCAAAGAAAGAAAGAAAGAAAGAAAGAAAGAAAGAAAGAAAGAAAGAAAGAAAGAAAGAAAGAAAGGCCTTAACAAACGTCATGGTGGAGCTGAGTGTGGTGGCACATGCCCTTAGTCCCAGCACTCAGGAGGCAGAGGTAGGAGGATTCCCATGAGTTTGAGGCCACCCTGAGGATAGAGAGTGAATTCCAGGTCAGCCTAGGCAAGAGTTAGAACCTACCTCGAAAAAACAAAAACAAAAACAAGTCATGCTGGGATGACTGATCCTTCTTCCTAAAATTAGAAGGAAGATTATTGAGGGATCTGGGACATGTAACAGCTGCAGAGCATGTAACTTCTCACCTCTCTTCCCTGCCTGACCAGTTCCCTACTCCAGGAAACTCTGTTGAACTTTCAGGCACTGCTTTTTTGTTCTCCCTTGTCCTCAAACACTGTTCCTTCTCTCAACTTTATATCTGTGAAAAAAATAAAGGTCACAGTCCAAGTTGTGTACACTTAGGCATTAAGCATTGTTCATTACTATATTTTAAAATTATTTTTATTTTGTTTTCTTTTCTAGGCAAGCTCTAGCCCAGGCTGACCTGGAGCACACTGTGTAGCTCCAATCAGGCCTCCCATGAGAACGATCCTCCTACCTCAGCTTCCTGAGTGCTGGGATTAAAGGCATGGGCCACAACACCTACCTTGCTTCATTGCTATCTTAACATTCTTATTTGAAATCACTCTGTATAGAAGGAATATTTTCTCCATGGAGGCAGGCTTCCAAACAAGTTTTGCTAATTATTTTGGAATTCGCATGTCTTAACAGGTAAGAAATGCCAAGATTCTACATTGAGGAGCCCCATTCCCTTCTCATGCCCCCCTAAATGTTTTCATCATTCTATTCTGCCTCATTCCTTGTAGGCCATAACTCAACATTCAGACTTCCACTTATTTACTATCAACACTGCCCTCCTCTATCAAACCTGTCCTCTTCCCTCAGTTCCCCTCTAAATTTCCCCTTCATTCAAAACCCTATTTCTCCAAACTACCGCCTGCCCCAGAAATACTTAGCACATGCAGTCCTCATTTTGTGGCAGACTGTTTCCTCTGTCACAACCTCCTTCCACCTGGGGAGCGTGGCCAGCAGGAAACACTTTCTCGGTCAAACTGCTAATAGCACAACCCTGAGGAACCTCCAATTCTCCTGTCACCTCTCCTACCTCACAAGGGCTTTGCGCTACTTATTCCTCAGATTTCTGCAGACTGTGGGTCTCCCTCAGACCCTCACTTCCCATAGACCCTTACCGCATCCCTCAGACCTGCAACTCCTCTCTTGGGCCATCACCTCTTCCCTCACACTTGTCTTCTTACCTTACATTACACCTCTCAGGCCTCTCTTTCTCCCACAGATACTCAACCCTCACATAGAAAGAAATCCCTTCTCCAACTGAAAGATTCAGGAAAATCTGTACTTGTTTACTAGACCATTAAGGCCTCTCAAAGCCTAATATAAATACAGGATTGTCCAGTGCAGTGAGAACAATGCACTGCCCCACATTCCCCAGGGTGATAGTCCCTGGGAGACTCACCACCTAAGCCCCACCCTTTGCCTTCTGCTTCCATTTTGTACAGTGGTTAGAGTTCTGCATCATAAGCCTCTCCTAGATTTGAGCACCTGAGAAGGAAGAAATGTTGGCATCTAAAACAGCCCCCAGCTTGGGGCTGGAGAAATGGCTTAGTGGTTAAATTGATTTGTATCTATGTGTTTGATGGTGCACCATTGTCTCTTGCAGCTACAAATACACACCTGATGCATATGCCAATTTTTGTATCCAACGTTATGTGTGTAATAAGGAGTTGAATTAATCCATGAGGCTTTGCAAGCAAGTGCCTTTAAACACTAAGGTATCTTCCATGCTAGAGGTGTGTGTGTGTGTGTGTGTGTGTGTGTGTGTGTGTGTGTGTGTGTGTGTGTGTTTGGAGACAGGACTTCACTGTATTGTCCAGATTAACTGTGAACTTGTCCATTAGCTCTGACTTCTCTGGAATATTTACTAAAGGATGTTTCACTGCCCACAAGTGGGATGTACAGGCCTATACCATCGTAATTGAGTTGGAGGTGAGATTTGAAACTACATCTAGGTCACTTCAACTGTTTCACCTTAACAGGGCACTGAGGGGAATCAAGACAGACTAAAGGAGACAGTAAAGGGTGAAGCCTGTCCCCCAAGGGGCCGCTGGCCAGTATGCACCATTAGCAACCTGCTCCCAGTAGCACGAGCCAGGAGCCTTGCACTTCCCCTTGCACCATGGCAGGCAGGTGGGAGAGAAGGATCTGCAGTGAGGCGAGCGCCATGGAGAGCTGTGGGCACCAGGTCAGAAGTAGCATTTCCCTCCTGGTCCCCAGTGACCTGCGTCTTCCTCCACTGCATAGCCAGCATCCTCGGCGCCAGGCTCATCTCGGCCCTCATTCTGGTCTTTGTCCCCGACAGGGTGGCAGTGGCTGTATCCTCACAGTGTGGTCCAGAGCCGCAGCAGCCTCAGCAGCCTCAGCAGCCGGCCTCTATGATGAAGTTCAAGCCCAGCCAGACACAGACACGACCCAGAGAGCTTCAAGAAGCGGGCGGCCTGCCTGTGCTTCCACAGTGAGCAGGAGGACGAGGTGTTGCTGGTGAGTAGACGTCGGTGCCCTGACCAGTGGATTGTCCCAGGAGGGGGAATGGAGCCTGAAGAGGAGCCTGGCGGTGCTGCTGTGAGGGAAGATTATGAGGAGGCTGAGTCAAAGGAAGAGTAGGAAGACTCCTCAGCATATTTGAGCAGAATCAAGACCAAAAGCACAGAACATATGTTTATGTTCTTGCAGCCACTGAAATATTAGAAGATTGGGAAGATTCTGTTCATATAGGAAGACAGGTGGATCAAAGTAGAAAATGCCATCAAAGTTCTCCAGTGTCATCAACCTGTCCATGCAGAGTATCTGGAAAATGTGAAGCTGGGTTTTTCTCCAGCCAATGGAACCTACAGTTACTTCCCTTCCAGATTGACAGTGCCTTGTTTGTGACTGCTGCACAGACCTCTGAGGTGCCATCTAGTGTAAGGTAGAGAGAACGGGGAAATTCCCCCTCCCAGGTCATGTCCCTTTCCCTGTCAAACATCTGAATGCTGCTGGCAAACCAACTAAATTTGCCATGCAGGGATTTCAGATTTCATGTATTTTTAAGCAACAAGACTGTAAAAATAGAGTAGGAAACCAAAGCCATGTGGAATTTTACTCTGAAACTGCAGCAGGGGAGATTTCTCGGGTATTAGCTAATAAGAATTCTGTAACTACCTTATCTCAAGAGACAGCTGCCTGTACTTAATCTTATTTGACAGAATCCTACACTTATGGATGAAGGGTTAATGGCCTTCCCTGAACTAGAGGGAACTAGAGTTAATCACTAACCTTAAGATGAGAAGGCCATAAAGAATGGAGGCATCTAGTCCTCCTTAGTCAACTCTGCTAAAGAGCCTATTCCAAGCAAATAATTTTGATGCTTTGTCTACTTCCCTTTGACCTGCACCTAATTCAGTATGTTTTCCTTAGGATCCTCCTTAGAAGTTTGAACCCCAGCCCGACTCCTGAGGGAAGGCTGCCACCCTTCACTATACCTCTCAATAAACAATCTGTCTGTAGAGATCAAGTCCGATGTTCTTTCTTGCTTTCCTCCTACACATTCCTTACATTTTGGTGCCATGACTCAAATTGCTTCGGGGATTTCAGGGTGCATGCCCTCCCCTTTTCTTACACTTTCCTTACAATGGATGTAAATCTTCCCCCTCTCTAAGCATGGGGGAATTCAGACAAAGGATTATAAAAGGTATATAAATCCAGCTCAATCTGAGTTCAGGGCCTCTGTCAGGTTTTCAGCATTAGCCAGCAGATGTCTGCACATGAATAAAGGCTCTCCCCCCCCCTTTTAAGTGGATTTTGCCTGATTATTCTCATTGACTCATTAATTCCTATAACACTATCTCAAAAATGCAGATGACATTCCTGGAAATAACACGTAAAATTATCTTTTATCCCCATCCCCTGTGTGCACAAAAGCATGTATACACACATGTACTGCACACACATGAACAAGTAAATACACAGCCACACACAACCACATTTTTTGTTGGTATTTTGAGGTAAGTTCTTATTCTAGCTCAGTCTGACCTGGAATTCACTATGTAGTTTCAGGGTGGACTTGAACTCATGTGATCCTCCTACCTCTGCCTCCCAAGTGCTGGGATTAAAGGCGTATGCCACCATGCCCAGCATACCAAATTTTTAATTAAATTTTTATAATTTATTTTCATGCACAGAGAAGTAGAAAGAAGAGAGACAGATTGGCTGGGCACTCCAGGAACTTCATACACTACAAATGATCTCCAGACACATGTACCACTTTGTATATCTGGCTGTAGGTGGATGTGTGGGAATTGAACTTGGGTTGCTAGGCTTTGCAGGCAAGCACCTTAATGAGTAAGCCCTCTATCCAGCCCATGAATCACGTTTTTACAAAAAAGCATCCTTGTGTGAGAGCAGCAGATGTTTGGAGAGAAATCTGGTTAAAACAGGTTTAGGGTGAGTAGGGGACCTGGGAAGACAAGAAGAGTAGCCCTGAGATCCTGCACATGGAAGGATCTTGTAGAACAAAAGCCCAAAGAATATGCTGAGGACAGTGTGGAAACTTCTAGCAGCTGAAAAGGCCTGATTCCAGCTGAGCAGGGGGGTGGCAGAAGTACTGGCAGGAAGCACTTCATGGAGGAAAGGTCAGAAATAAGTCCATGTGGGATACAGAGAAAAGTAGCCTGGATTGTCATGAAACTATTAGGCATGCAGCAGGTACACAGCCCTGCATGCTGGGCATTCTGAGAACTTCCTGCCTGGGTTACAAAATGCCCTGACTAATTATCCTGGCTTTGCTTTGAGTACCAGGAAGGTAGGGTTGTCAACCAGCATCGTGATGCTCTGGGACCTGACAAACGGCTCTAGTGCCTGCTGACTTCTTGAGAAAGTGGCAGCTGATCCCGCTACAGGTACTGAGCACAGCCTGGAATAGAGCAGAAGGTAAAGCCAGCCCCAGTGTCTTTTCAGTGTTCAATTATTCAGGCCTTTGTTGGAACTAGGCTACTGGAAAAAGGGATGCCTGTGTTCTGCTGCACATGACCAGAGTTTGATAACGGTTAATTTTTAAAAATTATTTTATTTATTTTTGGAGAGAGACACACACACACAGAGAGAGAGAGAGAGAGAGACAGACAGACAGACACAGAAGGAGAAGGACACAGATAGAGATGGGCGTGCCAGCAGTCTCTCACCTGCTGTGAATGAAATCCAGATGTGTGCGCCCCCTTGTGGGAAAGTGTGGCATTGTGCCCTTGCATCACTTTGCATCTGGCTAAACGTGGGACCTGGAGATTGGAATCGCTGGAGATTGGAACCAGCATTCTTAGGCTTAGCAGGCAGGCGCCTTAACAACTAAGCCATCTCTCCAGCCCACTGTTAAATTTTTAATAGATTGATGTACTTGGCTAAAGATATTGGACTGAGAGATTTAAGATTTTAAGTTGGAAAACCTCAAGCAAGTTAAAATTACAGGCACTAAAACTGGTTTTAGGTTACCGAAGCTTCTATTGTCAAACATATTAACAATATTAAGGAAATTGGCACAAGTGCTTTACCTTAAAATAATGGGGAGGATGCCTGAGGAAAGACTCATAGAAATGCAAACTCTTGGAAAGAGTTGGAACTGGAGAAGAAACCTGTTTTTCAAGGTCATGATTTATTTCATCCCTAATCCTGTATTCCTGAACACCTGGTTTTGGTATTGGCAGCATGAAAAAATGTGTGGAGTGGTCATGAAAGGCACATGGTTCCAGGAGCTGCTGTTGAGATGAGGCTGTAGTGGGGCCCAGTGTCACACAAATAAGACCATTATCTCACAAAGTGCTGGGTGTGAATAGACACACAGCAGGGCTGCACATCAGAGGTGGGTTCTCGGAGAGCAGCCCCAAACTTCTTGGAGTGTCTGCTTTTATTGGTAAAAACTACAAAATGTTTATTGCAGAAACAGGATAGGAGCTAAACCATAAATCACAACTCACACACTACAGTTACAGCCATAAAAATAATTTTAAACATAAAGTGGAATTTGACGCATTACAGCAGGGACATTCCATTCTTAGAAGAATATAGGGAAGCAAAAACAAAATGAACTTGTGAACATGTCTGTTGGTCAGATACAGGAAGCACCTGGGGGGTGTGAGGTAGGCCTGCAACCAAGAGTATCCAAATGTCCCACTTATCTGCCCTTAAGGATTTTGCTCAACAATGCAGGCCTGGGGTAACGCTATTCAGACCAGCAGAGCATCTTGTTTATCTTGCTTAAGCAAGTGTTTATTTCCATTCTTTTCTGCGCTCCTACAAGGAAGTGACTTCTATTTTTCTCTAAGTTTGATATAAAGAAATATAGAGAAATAAAACGTTTTGGTTCTTTACATTCTCATCTCAATAGTCCTTCTCTATAATAGTGATAATTATGTCTTCCCAGACCTCACCTGTAAAACAAAGATGATCATATCTCCCCTTGCTCCATCATTAACACACTGATGATCATATATCCCCAAGCCTCACCTTTAACACTGCGGTGACTGTCTCCCAAGTCCTCACCTGTAACACAACGATGATCATGACTTCCCAGGCCTCATCTGAAACACAATGATGATCATGTCCACCAAAACCTCATCTGTAACACAATTATAATCATTTCTCCACAGGGATCATCTGTAATACAATGATGGTCATGTCTCCCAAGGACTCATCTTTAACACAATGATGATGTATACCTAGGCTGCATCTGCAGCACAATGATGATAATGTCTCCTCCCCAGACATCATCAGTAATAAAATCATGATTTTGTCTCCCCAGGTCTCCTTTGTGACAAAATGATAATCATGTCTCTCAGGCCTCATCTCTAACACATTGATAATCATGTCTCACCAGGCCTCATCTGGAACAACAGTGATCATATCTTCCCAGGCCTCATCTGGAACACATTGTTGATTATGTCTCCCCAGGCCTCACCTCTAAAACAATGCTCATCATGTCTCCAAAGGCCTCATCTATAAAACAATGATGATCATATATTCACATTCCCCATCTGTAACATATGGATGATCATGTGTCTCCAGGATTCATCTGTAACACTATGATGATTATGTCTCCCCACGCCTCACATATAACACAATGGTGATCATGAGTGCCAAGGTCTCTTCTGTAATACAATAATGATTTTGTCTCCCCAGGCCTCATCTGTAATACAATGATGATTACTATGATGACCATGTCTCCCCAGGCCTCATCTGTAATACAGTGATGACCATGTCTCCCCAGGCCTCGTTGCTAATACAATGATAATCATATCTCTTTAGGTGCATCTGAAGCACAATGATAATCATGTCTCCACAGGCCTCATCTCTAACACATTGATGATCATGTCTCAACTGTCATCATATGTAACAATGATGATCATGTCTGCCCAGGACTCATATGTAGCACAATGATGATCACTTCTCCCTAAGCCCCATCTGTAATGCAATGATGATCATGTCTCCCCAGGCCTGCCTCATCTGTACCACAGTGATGGTCTTGTGACCCCAGGTCTCATCTGTAACACAATGATGATCAAGTCGCCACAGACCTCATCTGTGACACAACAATGATCATGTCTACACAGGCCAAAACTTCAACACAATGATGAGCATGTCTACCAATGATGCATAGGCAAGACAATGATGATCATGTCTCCCCAGGTCTCATCTTCAATATAATAATGGTCATGTCTCCTCAGACCTCCTTTTTAACAAGATGATGATTCTCCCGAGGCCTCATCTGTAACACATTGATTATGTTTTCAAAGGTCTCACCTGTAAAACACAGATGATCATGACTTCCCAGGCCACATCTGCAACACAATGATGATCATGTCTACCCAGGTGTCATCTGTAACACAATGATGATCATGTCTCCAAAAGCCTTGTATGTAACACAATGATGATCATGTCTCCCTAGTCCTCATGTGCAGCACAATGATGATCATGTCTACCCAAGCCCCATTTGTAACACAATGAGGGTCATGTCTCCCTATGAATCTTCTGTAACACAATGATGATTATTATTGGTAATACAATGAGGGTCATGTCTCCCCAGGGATCCTCTGCAACACAATGAGGATCATGTCTACCCAGGACTCATCTGTAACACATTGATTACTGTGTCTCACAATTCCTAACCTGTAATACAATATTGATGAGGTCATCCTAGGCCTCATCCACACAAAAATGGTGATCATGTCTCCCCAGGCCTCAGTGGTACCAAAATGATCATCATGTCTCCTCAGGTCTCATTTGTAATACAAGGATGATTATGTCTCAACAGGCCTAATTTTTAACACATTGATGACAGGCCTCATGTGTAACAATGATGGACATGTCTCTCCAGGTGTCACCTATAAGACAATGATGATCATGTCTTCCCAGACCTCATCAGAAGCACAGTGATGATCATGTCTCTCCAGGCCTCATCTATAACTCAATGATAATCATGTCTTCCTTAGCCCCATCTGTAACACAATGATGATCATGTCTTCAAAGGCCTCATCTGTAAAACAAGGATGATCATGTCTCCCCAGGCCTGATCTGTAAGACTATCATGATTATGTATCCTCAGGCCTCATCTATAACACAATGATGATCATGAATGCCAAGGCCTCATCTGTAACACAATGATCATGTATCCTTAGGTACATCTGCAGCACAATGACAATCATGTCTCTACAGACCTCATCAGTTACACTTTAATGATATCTCATCAGGCCTCATCTTTAAAAATGATCATCATGTCTCTCCAGCCTCATCTGTAAAACAATGACAATCATGTCTCCCAAGGCTTCATTTGTAAAACAATGAGGATCATGTTTTCCCAGGCCTCATTGGAAGCATAATGATGATTATGTCTCCCCATGCCTAATCTGTAATACAGTGACGGATATGTTTCCAATGCCTCAACTGTAACACAATGAAGATCATGTTTCCTAAAGCCCAACTGTAACATATTGATGATTATGTCCCCCCTGGCATCACCTGTAAAACAATGATTATGTCTCCTAAGGCCTCATCTGTAAAACAATGATCATTGAAAAGAAAGTGTCCTCATTTTAACACATTGATGATCAAGTCTCACCAGATCTCATCTATAACACTATGATGATCATGTCTAGCTAGTTATCAACTATAACATAAAGAAGGATCATGTCCCCCAGGTTTAGTGGTTAAGGCTCCTGCCTGGGAAGCCTAAGAACTCCCATTTAATTCTCCAGGTCCCACGTTTAGCCAGATGCAAAAAGTGATGCAAGGGTGCAAGTGGGTGTGCACGTCTGGAATTCATTCACATACTCTGAGTCTGCTGGCCTGCCCATTCTCCCTCTCTCTTTATTGCTCTCAAATTAAAAAAAAAGAAACTGTAAAAGAAAAGCAAAAGAGAACACTGGACTTGATTTCTACAGATTGACTGTTTATTGTGAGAAACAGCAAGGGACATTAGCTTTCCTATGGGATAAAGGCTAAAGCACTAGTCCAAGCTGGGGTGCAAGTTTAGGAGAATCATCAGAAAAACAGACTGTATCAGCTGTAGGTTCAAGGGAAATAAAGAACTGTAGTTATTTGTGTCCTTGCACAGAATAATCTTTTTAAGCCAAATTGTCTAGGGAGGATATCCCACCAGATGGTTTCTGTTCCCTCAAGGTTTTCTGAACTAAGAGAAGTTTATCAATTTGGAGTAGGCTATCAAGGTTGCATGTCTCTGTGAATTCTTTATTGCCTTCTAGATTTAAGGAGAGTTATTAACTGTTTAGTTCACTCTAGTTTTCAGGGAGGGCTATTCATCCTTTAGTCCAGACTCTGGAAAGATAAAAGATTGGGAAATATGGGGATGTATTGGGCATCTAGGGAGGACTGTGTCAGCCAGGATGGGGAAGTGATAACGCATCTCAAACTACTTCAAGCTGAGTGGGGCAGGAGGTCTCTCGGGGTGTCCCATGAAGTCCTGTGGAAGTTGGATGTTTAGGGGCTGATATTCAGTGGCCACAAAGAATTCAGTGGCTGGATGTGACATGAAGGCAAATCTGTCTTGGAGGAATTCAGTGAGTCATCTGAGTATGCAAGGACCAAAAGAGAGGGTGAACATTATAATCAGTGGAATAAAGTACATGTAAGATAGGATAGGTTTAATTTGAAAAGAGTAGAGCTATGAGATGTCTTAACTTACAGCAATAAATATCTAGGTTGGTTTTAAATAAATTGCATTAAATTTATATATGATAGAGATTAAGAAGTTAACTAAATATGAAGCTTAGTTTTACAAGTTTCTTTTTGTGTACATCATTAATACAGAGACAGGTCATGTCCATTTAGAGAAATAATATTATTGGCCATGAAAAAGGCTAATACAGTGCAAAATATTATTGGTCCTGGATTGGTAATATTTACCTCTCCACAATCATTTTAGTCCACCTTTGTAGTCCATCATTGAAGTATTAGTGACACAGGTGTGGCTTTGGGGAGTTTTAGATCTTAGTTTCCCATTTGCCAAACTTCATTTTGTAGTTTGGGTTCATATTAGGCTATTATATATCCCACATCAATCTTATGAACAGATAAGGAGGCAGATTTTCAGGAGTGACAGTTATCAGAGCCATTAGGAAAGAAGCACGTAGATCATGTCAAATCTATTAGCCATCATGATCTGGTTTTTGATCGATGTATGGGTTTTCTTACAGATGACATGACATTTACAGATGACATGAATATTATATTTAAGGTTGAAAAATAATGATAATATAAGTAATAAGGAAAGAAGGAATTGTTAACTAGGATGGTGTGAATGGTTATTTTGTGTCAAGATTTGATTTTGTTTAGTAACCCACAGACATTCCTCATAAGTGTGTCTCTGAAGCTGCCTCTAGGAAGGATTAACTAAAGGAAGAATCCTTCCCCCAGGGGTGAGCCCTTCCCCAGAGTTGGTGGCCCCTCTTGGAGGAGGGGGCTGGTTGATAAAGAGAAGTTCTGGGAAGAAAGGCTCTCTCTCTCCCACCTGGATGCCAGTGCTGCTCACTGCTTGCTGCTTGCTGCTTGGTGTTTGCTGCTTGGTACTTGCTGCTTGGTGTTAGCTGCTTTCCAGTGTGGACTGAAGACCAGGGTGGACTGAAGAGCAGCATCTCTCCAGGAAGCCTCCAGGCAATTGTTTATCTTATAAACATAATGAAATTACATATTATATAATTACATTGGTTATAAAATACAATGAAATACATTTTATATTATTAGGCCTAGTTTTATTTATTAGAAGAAGTTGAAAGAAAATAAATAGACATCTTACTCAATAAGAAAATATATGAGTAGAACACTTAAGAAACCTATAGTTGTAAACAGGTGTCCTATGTAACAAAATAAAGGGTTAGATTTGATTTTTATGTCGCATTCAGATAGAGTTTAAATAAATAGACAAAACTCATTAAAATATCTTGATCTTGTTAACCTTGATTTTGATATATAAGGCTTAAAACTGGCAGCATAGATAAAGTGGAGAATAAGTGTATTTTTACATCAGTGTGAGTCCAGGGCAAATCTCTTCTGATGTCACAACAAATGGGTAATTTGTAGAGGGATATCTGTATCTGTGTTGTGGAGTCAAGAAGAAAGATAACTTTACTAGTGGACAGAAGATGTAATACATACTATGGCCTTAAAACCGTACAAAAATTACAGCATCAGTACCAAAGTCTATGTAGTATGGTACATAATTAGCATGAAATTTTATTACACTTACAAGGCATAACTTTGCCCTAAAATCCTTTAACTTTTCTTTATTCTAATATGATGTATGACATGATAAGTAATCACCTTATTATAAAGAATTGTTTGAACTATGTAAACAAATAAGACAAGAGAAATACAGAGAAACAGCTTTTTAGAAGGTAGGTACATCTTATTATTTAAATATCTAATAGTTATAACTATAGGCAGAACATGTCAAGTAAGGCAACATCAAGTTTTGACATTTCTATTTGGTAACATCTTTCATTAGTTTAAATACCTAAACTGGAAGTCAAACAGTAGCGTTTAATATCACTTTTTAGAGCAGGAAACATGTCTTAAGTATCAATATATATATATGCAATGAACTAAAGATACAAGAAATGAGACAATTACTTAAGTAAAACCTTGACTGAGCCTGAGTATATAAAATTTAAGAAAAAAAGCCAATCCATATCATTGCTGAACTACATTGGTCTGATCTTTAACATACATTAGAGAAATTATGGTACACATAAAGTGATTTCTTCAAGAATTACCTTTAATCATTTATGCTTAAGTTTAACCTAAGGCAATATTTACAAATGGTAGAATATATGACGTCTAGACAAACTAAAGTAACATTGTATGAACATTGCAGGCTTTCCTGGGACAGGAGGAGTTTCTACAGTTTCCCTAAGAACAAAGTCACAATGGCAAAATCACATTTAATAATACTTAGACAAAAATCTCAATTATAATCACCCAATAAAACATCATGAACAAGACAGGAACCATTTTATGGTTACAGGTTTTTTGTTCATTTGTCTTTTTAAGATATAATAAACTTATTAATTAGTAAAAGGTTGACAAATAGAAGAATATAGGAAACTTGGTTAAGAACTTTAAATCTAGTCTTTCACAATGGTTATCATGGCCAGATTAATATCAATGAGTTTTTTAAACTTACAACCTGATTACCATAAAGTCCTGTTACCAGCCAGGGCCATCTTTTGTTACTCTGATATAAACCCTAGGTTAATAGTCATCTCTTACACATGGATTAGGAGGGAGCATCTGGGCACTCATAATGTTGGGGTTGTCTAGTGGGATGATACATGAAAGGCTCCTGGAGTCTTAGGTCATCCATGGACTGAAAAGTGAGAAACTCTCAGAGATTTTAAGGTCTGGGTTGGGCTGCCTCCACCATAGTCAAAGAACAAATTCCTTGTCCTGAAGTTGGCATGCATTGGAGCAACAGGAAAAATGTAGACTCTATTTAAGGGGTCTGCATGCTTAAGGTGTGTCCTCTTCTTCAAAGTCTGTTTTATTCCCCCCTCAATTAACATACTGGCACCCCACCTGGTAGTATGGAGTATAAGAAATGCAGGGACAACAGAATAATTGAACTTGTAACATGGACAGTGTGAATCAGGTTTGCTGGATGTCTGCATACAGACCTGATGGAGCTGTGAAGATGGACTCTGGGTTTCAGTGGAGACCCAGTGTGGAAGCCAGAAACACAGGATGACTGCTAAGTAGAGCTGCCAGTACAAGAAAAGGTTTTCCAGGACTGTGAGTAGCTTAGCTGGAGGGGCAGAATTGGAACTCCAGAGATTTCTTGCTGAATAGAATTATCAGACTTGGAGATTAGTCACTTTCTATAGTTGTTGGACTGGAACCTACAGAATTTGATGTTCACCATGTATAAATCTTCTATTAGCTGAATATTTTTTATGTCCAATCACATCTTTTGTAATGTGACTTTTTATACTGTGCCACTATATATTTGGAGGAATTTTTTGCTATCACACCACCTTTAAAACATCTTCAACTATGGCCATGTTTGGACATCATTAGGATAGATAAATCTATGGGTATATTTAAAATTGGACTGAAGACATTGTATTTTATATCATGTAGGGCTATCAGGGTTTCAGGGTAGAATGTGGTCATTTGATTCAGGTATCTCCCATAAACTTATGTGTTCTGAATGCTAGGTTTCCAGCTGATGGAGATTTGGAAATTAACACCTCCTGGAAAGAGTGTATTGTTGGAGGTGGGCTTATGGGTATTATACCTTGATCAGACGATTTCTGTTACCAATGCAAACCTGAAGGCAACAGGCACAGTGTTTCAAATATCACACCTTATTATACATCCATGTAACTGTAGAATATAGTCTTCCTGATGTCATACGTGATATATTGGATGTATTCTTGCCTCTGTTTTCAAAGATTGTGTTTAAAACTTTTGCTTCTATGTTTAAGACAATGGCCATAAAATGTTACTGCTTGTTATAGAAACATTTAGATTAACAGAATCCCAGTTTTAGACATTGGGAGGTTAGCTATATCTATACCAAGTACTTCCTTGAGCTCATAGCTCATCAATTCAGTGAGACAAACTGAAGAGTGAGATCTGGGATTCCTCGTGTCCTAGCATTTTTTCTGTAATTACACACACGAACAACCACACACAATACTTTAAAATATTTTGTACATTTAATTTTTATTTGTAAGGGCAGAGAGAGACAGAGAATGAAAGAAAAGGTTGATGCCAGGGCTTCTACCTGCTGCAAACAAAATCCAGATGCATGTGACACTCTCCATCTGCCTTTATGTAGGTACTGGGGAATTAGTCACCAGTCCCTGGGCTTTGCAGGCAGTGACCAATTCTTCCAACCCCACAACTAGCACTTTTTCATAGGTACTGGTGATCCAACGTCACCCCCTTGTGCTTGCATGGTATGCACTTTACCCAATTAATTATCTCCCAAATCCTTTAAAACACTTTGATAATCATATTTCAGATATTGTTCTGACATTCATTACATTGTATATCAATTACATACACTAAAAATTCAATAACAGCTGGGCATATTGGCACATTCTTTTTATTCCCACACTCTGAAAGCAGAGATTGATGGATAACTGTGAGTTAGGGGCCAGCCTGAGAGTACATAATAAGTTCCAGGTCAACTTAAATTGAACAAAAACATGAGGCTAGAGGAGGAAATTTGCATCCAAACATCCAAATTTTGCTCCGGCCCATATAAACACATGACCATGGGTTTGAGATAACAGATGATTCCTTTTAAATTCAACATTCTTCCAGATCCCAGGAACTACTCAGAATACAGCAAGTACTTATCATCACACAAAATGCTACTATCAAAATTTCTTATACCCATACTCCATTCTGTTTTTAGCATTTTCAATCATCACAATTGTCCATGAAGCATGGCTCCTCAAGTACAAGTTCTAAATCAATCCATATACTTCCCACAAACCAATTACAGAAGAAGAAATTTGACATTTTCAGAAATTCACTAAGGTATGACTTAAAGAATAAAGTGCATTTTTTCAGATTCACTAATATTATTTTCAGGGTTTCAACATTCATTGCATTCACATATGAATTCAAATATGAACTCCCTCACACTTAGTAGGTTATGACTGACAGCTAAAAGCTTTTACACATGAATTACATTTACATGGTTTCTCACCTTTGTGCTTTCTGATGCCCAGTGAACTGTGATTGGGAGATGAATGCATTTCCACATTTGTATTCATATGGTTTTGGTTTCTCTCCTATGTGAATTCTCTAATGCAAAATTAGTGTTTACTTCCATAAGAAACATTTTTCAAATTTATTATGTTCAACTGGCTTCTCACCTGTGTGTTCTCATAATCTGTGACTTATGATTTCAGTAAGAAGGCTTTCTCAATTTTAGTACATTAGTAAGACTTTTCACCCAAGATGCACACAGAGTTGACTTGTGGAAAAAGCTTTTCCACATTCATTACATTAATAATCACTGGAATGTGTTTCCACATGTTATATTCACATCGTTTCATTCCTATGAGTTCCCTGATGCATAGTGAGCTGTGATTTGAACATGAACACTTTCCAACACTCATTATATTCATATGGATTCTCACCTGGATGTTCTGTAATGTTTAACAACACTTGAATTATAAATAATTTTCCCTATATTTTCTGATGTTTATAAATATCTGACATGCAATAAAAGGTCTTTTCATCTGTCTGAGTTCTCTAATGCAGTGTGAGATGTGTCTAGGACATGAAGCTTTTACCACATTTAGTCCATTCATATGTCTTCTCCCTTGTGAGTTCTCTGATGCTTATTAAGTTCTGATTGGTGATGAAGACTTTCCCACATTCGGAACATTCACAGGGCTTTTCACCCATGTGAATTTTTTTGATACTTATTAAGACCTGACATGGAGATGACGGCTTTCCCACATTTAGTACACTAATATGGCTTCTCATCTGTGTGAGTTCTCTGATTCTTTAGCTATGACTTGACGATGAAAGCTTTCACACATTCAGTACATTCATATGGCTTTTCAACTGTTTGAGTTCTCTGATGCTCAATAAGATATGATTTGGACATGAAGGCTTTCCCACAATCAATACATTCATATGGCTTCCCACCTTTGTGAGTTTTCTAATGCTCAATAAGATACAACTTGGAGATGAAGGCTTTCCCACATTCAATGTATTCATATGGCTTCTCACCTGTGTGAGTTCTCTGATGCTTATTAAGATCGCACTTGGTGATGAAGGCTTTCCCAATTCAATGCATTCACATGGTTTCTCACCTGTGTGAGTTTTCGGGTGTACAGTGAGCTTTGATTTCCAGGAGAAGGATTTCCCACATTAAATACATACATGTGGCTACTCACATGTATGAATGCTCTGATGCTTATTAAGATGTGACTTGGAGATGAACGCTTACTCACATGCAGTACATTCATATGGCTTTTCACTGTGTGAGTTCTGTAATGGATAATAAGAACTGACTTGAAGATGAAGGCATTCCCTCATTCAATGCATTCATATAGTTTCTCACCTGTGTGAGTTTTCTGGTGTATAGTGAGCTTTGATTTGCAGTGGAAGGCGTTCCCACATTGAAAACATTGATATGGTTTCTCACCTGTACGAGTTTTCTGATGATTTCTGAGGAATGACTTTGTGAGGAAAGATTTTTCACATTGAGTACATTCATATGGCTTCTCACCTGTATGAATTCTCTGATGAATTCTGAGCCGTGACTTGGTTCTGAAAGATTTTGCACATTGAATACATTCATATGGCTTCTCACCTGTATGAATTCTCTGATGAATTTTGAGGCATGATATGATCCTGAAAGATTTTCCACATTGAGTACATTCATATGGCTTCACACCTGTGTGGATACTCTGATGAATTTTGAGGCATGACTTGGTGCTGAAAGATTTTTCACATTCAATACATTCATATGGCTTCTCACCTGTGTGAGTTCTCTGATGCTTATTAAGATGTGACTTGGAGAAGAAGGATTTTCCACATTCAATGCATTCATATGGCTTCTTACCTGTGTGAGTTGTCTGGTGTATAGTGAGCTTTGATTTTCGGTGGAAGGCTTTCTCACATTGAGTACATTGATATGGCTTCTCACCTGTATGAATTCTCTGATGAATTGTGAGCCATGATTTGGTGGTGAAAGATTTTTCACATTCAGTACATTCATATGGCTTCTCACCTGTGTGAGTTCTCTGATGATTATTAAGAAGTGACTTGGAGTTGAAGGCTTTCCCACATTCAGTACATTGATATGGCTTTTCGCGTGTGTGAGTTCTGTGATGAATAATAAGACCTAACTTGGAGATTAAGGCTTTTCCACATTCAATGCATTCATATGGCTTCTTGCCTGTGTGAGTTGTCTGGTGTATAGTGAGCTTTGATTTGGAGTGGAAAGCTTTCCCACATTCAGTATATTGATACGGCTTCTCACCTCTATGAATTCTTTGAGGAATTCTGAGGCCTGACTTGGTGATGAAAGATTTTTCACATTCAGGATATTCATATGGCTTTTCACCTGTGTGAGTTTTCTGATGCTTATTAAGATCTGACTTGGAGATGAAGGCTTTCCCACATGCAGTACATGCATATGGCTTATCACCTGTTTGAATTCTCTGATGCTTAGTAAGTGATGATTTGGAGATGAAAGCTTCCCACATTCGTACATTCATATCGCTTTTTATCTTTATGGGTTTCCTGATACATAGTGAGGTGTGATTTGGAGATCAAGGTTGTCCCACATTCATACAGCTTCTCACATGTGTTTGTTCCTTGATGACAACTGTGATGTAACTTCTGGTAAACAGCATTTTGGCATTGTTTGAAATCATCAGTCTTTGTCCAGTGCATTTTCTGTTGAATTTTTAATTCTGAGAAATACAAAGAATATTATTATATTCCAGATACTAAACAAAACTTTGACTCAGCAAGGCTTCCTATTATTTGGTAGGGTATATATTTTATGAAAAGATAACTCAAAATAATTATTTTATAACTGCTTTTCAATTGACTTATTTACTATTCTATATGGTAAATTTCTTGACTTCAGACATTTATTACACAACAAAGTACAAACTCAGCAATTGCTTTTCTATTTAGCATAATTTAGTATAAACCTCTATACAAGATGACATTTTTTTGTTATTAGGTTGGTTTTCTTGCCTCCTAAATAAGTTCTCATCTAATTTTTGTTGAAAACAGCCATTCATTCTTATATTAGATTTATTAAACAATTTTATTTTCAGTGAAATAACCTATTGGGCAGAAAAAAGGAGAAGTTTTTCTCTTTTTTCCACTTGCAGTTACTTGCCTAAGTTTTTACACATCATTTTAGCACATTATAACTTGATGGTGTTCTCTACAGATGTTTGGTATACTTATAAAGATTAGTGCATATTTCTACTACAATAACACAGGACATGTTTTTGTTTGGTTTCTAGTATCTCCACTACCACCTTTCTCCATGGAATATATTTATGATATGTTTATTTCTTATATGTTTATATGTGAAAGTGTTTTTGAAAGTTTGGAAACGTGTGTCACCAAATGCATACTTGATAATAATAGTTCAGGTTTGGGTGTTAGTCATTGCCTTGAACCTTGTTTGAGAGTGCCTCCTGTTGTAAACCACTCTGTATGCCATGATTCTGCCCTGTGAGATTTGAGGAATTCTCAGTGTTCTGGTTGATTCTGGGGATCTGAATTATGCAAAAAGCAAATTAACCCACTGATCAATCTCACCAGACAGTGCTGGGTTTCATAATGACTGTGGATTTGATTATTTTATAGTTTTAACTAATACATATCTAATGATAATAGTAGATGAACAATGTTTTCAATCATTATTATTCTGAATGAAGGAGAAAAGGAGAAGGAAGATGGCAAAAAAGAGCCTGCATGAGAAAGAATGAAAACAAACCATATTAGAATATGCAATAAAAACAATAGTAATTAACATAGAGAAAAAAGTGGAAAATATTAATCAGAGAAGAAACACAATATAAAAAAGTGAAAACAAAGCTATTAATATAAAAATAGTTGATATATGAAGAGAAAGGAAAATATTGGAGAACATCCATATTTTTTCTACAAGTGGTTGTTAGCAGTAGACTGATACAGACATTCTGGGCTCACTGTTGATGGTGGTGTATATGAATTGAAGGGTGGACCCATAAGCAAGGTTAATGGCATGACTGCAGACCAATAAAATTGTATTTTCATATAAAAAGCTACTAGAAACCCTTGAGATTACTATAACAGTCAAAGTCCTAAATTTATTCCACATACAGGTAAAATACAATGTCTCTCCATTGTGTACCAGACAGTAGGAAATGAGAAACAAGGATATTTAGCTCAATTCAGGGATTTAAGTCCCCAAGCAAGAATCAACTACATGGGGTAAGGAGAATAATCCTCCCATAAAATTGACCTGTGCTCATAATTTTCAGAGTCATGTTACAACTAAACTTGTGATGTTATAATGATTGTATAAATGTCAAACAAAACAATCAATATAGGCTTAACATTCCCTATACTTTGACCATAAAATTTCCCTCCTAGGGCTCTCTAATGCAAAACTTGATCAGCAATTCTCCATTGCTATGAAACTGTATATTTTTTCTTGTGTCCGTATCTCACACATAAATATTTAATGTGTCCAGACTCCCTGGATTACCCATGTTTTCGGGTTTCAAAAACTTTAAATGGTTGATTTTAAGTGTAAGTCTGTTGTTACTGATTGAGTGATAGCCATACTGACCTGAATCTCTAGAATTAACACCTGCAAGAGACACATATTTTTAAACAACGGTACAGATAACACTCTTATAACAGAAGAGCTCTTTGTACTGGCTGGTCTTATGTTGCACTTTGGGCTTTACATTTAATTTTCATCTAGAATATAAGACTGGAATATCATTATTTAATTTTCGTTGCACTGTAATTCAGAGTTTCTTCCTATATTTCAGAAATATAATATACTTTGTCACCTACTTTCTTCTCATGCACATTGTACTGAAGTGTTCTAATCCTTTATCATGGAATCTCATGTTCTCTTTCCTCAGTTATTTCTAACTTTCACATGCAATTGTAAAATAATTGTGTTAAATACTTTCTTTATGTGGACATTGTAAGTAAAACCTCCATTATAGAATTTTATACTTGAATAAATATTTTTCTTCCTTAAGGAGTTTCTTCTAAGGATTTTGTCATACAGTGAAAGTGACTAGTGACACTTATACTGGAATACACACAAAAAAGACTAGTGAGAATTTAGTACAATATCTAACACAATATTTTACAAGACCACCTATATAGGGAATTAAATTTGGGAACGCATGAGAAAACACTTTTCAATATCACAAACACAGTAGAGCTTTCTTCATGTCACAAAGTGTCTGATTCACAGTAATACCATGTATCATGACAATTCCTGATGAGTTCTCATCTCATTGACTTATGTTACGCAGTATGCATTACTTGCCTGGAAGCCCCTGAGTTGAGCCTTCTACTACACCCCATGGTGAAAATCCATGCTCTAACTTGAAGATCAAATTTGGTTTGGTCATACAGTTCCCTGTAATTGGGAAATAATGTACAAATTGTGTTAGTATGTAATATTAGGTGGACTCCTGTAAGATAAAAGCTGCATTTCTACAACTGATCTCTATTAGAGATGAACTGCAAGGTTAGCTTTGCTAAAATTTATATTCCTGGTGTTCATTAACTGGAATATTTCCCTGAAGTAATATTGAAAATATTTCTCTCAAGTGATCTTGAACAGCATGACATAATACAACAAATTTTTTTGTATTTTTGTTTCACTTTTGTTTTGTTTTGTTTTCACAAAATATGGACTCACTGTAGCCCAGGTTAACCATGAACAGATACTGTAGCCCCAGGCTGTCCTCATATTTATGGATGTCCTTCTACCTCAGCGTCACATGTTCTGGGACAAAAAAATTAAACAATGGTTTTAAAAGAACATTAAATGACTAGAGCATAAGGGAAGTGGAACATAGTGAAACAAGAAAAGCAACAAATGACATTAATGATAAGAGGAACAAAGAGAGAGTGGTTATAAAAAGAACAAGGGAGAAATGTTGTGGGAAAAGAGCTAAATTAAACAAATGAATAAAAAAAGTAAAACAGGGGTTGGAGGGAATGCCTTAGCATTAAGGCACTTGCCTGCAAAGCCAAAAGAACTAGATTCAGTTCCCCATTATCCATATAAGCCAGATGCCCAAGGTTGTGCATGCATCTGGAGTTTGAATGCAGTGGCTGATGGCCCTGGTATACTCATTTTCTCTCTCTATCTGCCTCTTCCTCTCTCTCTCCCCCACTCAAATAAATAAGAAAAAAATTAGAAAGTAAAACAGGAAAGAGGATTCATAACTAAATTGATAACGCAGAGCCAAAAATTGTATTACTATTTTAAAATACCTCAAGCACATTAAGAGATCACAAGGAATATAAGGAAGAAATGGCCTCTAGATTTATAAGAATTGTCCTTAAATAAGTGAATGTATATAATAACCATGTTCCAGAATAAAACAAATGAAATACAAGTAATCTGAAAAGGGCCACTGAGTAAGGCACATGAAGGTCCTTACACACACACAGTAATAAATTAAAAGAAAAATGGATTTTTTGCATAAAACAACAAATGCCTATAATGTAACAAGTAATATTATATATAACAGAAGGCTTCAATATTACTGACTGGCAACAATGAAATTACTTTTTCTAAAAATCAATGATGTACTTATCCACCACTCATTGACAATACACTATTGAAGTATTAGTGATGAAAAATAGCTTAGTGATAAAGCACTTTTCCAGGATGCATTAATATCTAAGTTTGAGTCAAAGCATAAAAAAGAAAAAGTCTTAGCTGAAATATATGGTAAATGCAATGAACAAAGTCCATACAAATCACAACAGAGACTACAAAAATGTCCTTATCAGTAGGTCAAATGGATACATAGAGGAAAAAAATACTCTAAGCAAAAATGGAGCCAGGTGTAGTGGCATACTACTTTGCCACAAGCAATTGGGTACCTGAGGCAGGGGAATCACTAAGATTTTGATGACATCCTTGGCTACAGAGTGCACTCCAGGATAACCAAGGGTAGAGTAAAATCCAGTCATCAGAAAAATGCCAATGACTCAAGAAGTAAACAATGGCTGGATTCAAGACAGTGATCATAAACTAATCTTTCCCTCTCACCTTGCTAAGCAGCTCCTACAACATCTGCATCAGTCCACCCATTTGGGTACAAAAAGGACTGAAGAACTAAGACAGTCATCTCAAAATACTTAACCTAAGATTGCAGGTTGAAGAAATTACTAACAAATGTTTAAGTTGTAAGGTGACCAATGTGGACAATCAATGCTCAAAAGGACTTGGAACTCATCTAAGAGGCTCCAAACCAGGAGCACGCTGGAACTAGATTTTACTGAGGTAAAGCCAGGTAAATATGATTATAAATATCTTCTAGTTTTTGCAGACACGTTTTCAGGATGGATGGAGGCTTTTCCTACTAAACATGAGACTGCACAGGTGGTGACAAAGAAAATTCTAGAAGAGATTTAACCAGGTATGGAATGTCAGTTCTTTTGAGTTCAGACAATGGACCAGCATTCATTTCTCAGGTAACACAAGAGGTAATTAAAATACTGGGGACAAATTGGAAATTACATTGTGCTTATAGGCCCCAGAGCTCAGGGCAGGTAGAAAGAATGAATATAACTTTAAAAGAGACTCTTACTAAATTAACTATAGAGACCGGCCTGGACTGGGTATCTCTCCTCCCCTTCACTCTTTATAGGGTAAGAAACACCCATTATATGATTGGGTTAACCCCCCATGAAATTATGTTTGGGAGACTGCCTCCTATTCTGCCTTACCTAAAACAGGAATTAATTGATGAATTTGGTAATCAAAATTTATGTGAGTCTTTTCAATCCTTAATCAGAACTCACAAAGAAATGTGGCCTCACCTAAAAGCCACATATGAAACTGGACCTCCTCCCCCAACACACGGATACCAGCCGGGGGATTGGTTCTTTGTCGTCATCAGGGTAAGACACTAGAGCCTCGCTGGAAGGGACCCTACATCATTATCTTGACAACCCCCACCGCCGTCAAGGGAGACACAATTGCCACTTAGATTCATCAAACACAACTTCACTTGGCAGACCCACTGGCTGAAACCAAAAGTCATCAACCAGAATGCCAAGTCTGACAGGACCCAAAGTCGCCACTCAAACTCAAGCTTCAGCGTCCTAGTGACTCTGTTATTACAAATTGTCTGTATATCCTCTAACCCTCATGCCCCCGTAAATACCACTTGGATAATAACTAATGCCACAACAGGGACTATTATTAATTCCACTTCCCACACAGCCCCCCGTGGGGCCTGGTGGACAGATCTCATTTTGGACCTATGTGATCTTTCTGAAGAAACTTGGGAGCCTAGTAACCAAGTACCCTTTCCTGAGTTTGGATGTAAACATCCAGCTACCAGGGTGCAGACAGGGGTTCTGCCCATATATGTCTGCCCCAGGTATAAAGAGAGAACAAAAGAACAGAAAAGACAATGTGGTTGGACCTCTGATTATTACTGTGCTTCCTGGGGATGTGAATCCACTGGTACTTTTACTTGGGAAAGTTCCCAAAAAGACAAGGGTAATTTCATAACTCTCCAAAGGGAGCCCTGGGGATCTCAGATTGGGTATGAAGCTACACATTCTGATTGTCTAAAAAAATGGTGTAATCCCATCCTCATTAGATTTATGGAATCAGGAAAGAAGCCCATTGGGTGGGACTCTGGAAAAACATGGGGTCCCAGACTATATAAATCTGGGTAGCATCAGGGAGTATTATTCACCCTCCAGATGAGAATTATCCCATTAAGTTCCCACAACCTATAGGACCTAATAAAGTTCTGGTCCCACCTAAGCCATGATTCCCACTTCCTCCCGAGCCCCCAATCCATCCCACTCACCCTTCCTAGCCCACTACCCACTCCCTCCTGCCTATTTCTCCTTCCAGGCCCATTACCCACACCCAGTCACCTACCTATCCTAACCCTCCTTCAGAACAAACCACAGGAGTACATCCCCTGCTTGACCTCATAGATCGCTCTTTTCACTTTTTGGATGCTTCAGTCCTTAACCTGACTACTGATTTTTGGCTTTGTTATGACATCCAGCCTCCATACTATGAAGGGATTGCCAGACTTGGTAATTATACAAGTGCTGCTAACACTTCTACCTGTAGATGGCAGCAAAAACAAGCTCAACTGACCTTGACGTCTGTAACTGGATAAGGACTATGTATAGGAACTGTGCACTACAGCCAGACACATCTCTGTAATATTACCATCCCAACTTGAACTCTACTGCCCAATCCCAATTCTAAATCTAGCCATCTAACATTTCTAATTCCCCCACTGATATGTGGTGGGAGTGCACCACAGGGTTAACTCCCTGCGTCCACTTAGGCGTTCTCAATTTCACTAAAGGTTTTTGTGTGTTAGTTAGACTAGTGCCTAGACTCCTATATCATACAGAAGATGAATTGTTTGCCCGACTAGAACAACCCCTCGCTCAAAGACAGAAACGAAAGGCTATCACAGCCCTTATTCTAAGCCTTATAGTGGGAGCTGGATTGGCTGGAGTAGGTACTGGTACAGAAACCCAGAAAAATTATTATTCTAGCTTGCAGAAGGCTATTGATGCAGAGATAGAAAGAATAGAAACTTCTATCTCTCATTTACAAGAGTCTCTAACTTCCCTATCTGAGGTGGTATTACAAAATAGGAGAGGCCTAGACTTACTCTTCCTCCAACAAGGTGGCCTCTGTGCTGCCTTAGGTGAAGAATGGGGTTCTTATGTTGATCATTCGGGTGTGGTTGAAGACAATATGGAAAAGGTCCGAGAAGGTCTGGCAAGGAGAAAACGAGAACGCGAGGCCTCTCAGGGATGGTTTGAGTTCCTATTCAACTATTCCCCTGGCTTACTACTTTAATATCTGCTTTAATAGGACCCCTAGCTCTTTTCTTGGTCATAATTACTCTAGGACCTTATATACTTAATAGACTAGTTAGCTTTGTCAAAGACTGCATTAACACAGTTCAACTGATTGTTCTCAGGGCTCAATACCGCCCCCTAGAAAAACTAGATTGCCTTTGGGACCCACGATTGGCTCCCCTTTAGGTACAAAGAGAGGAGGGAATGAAAGACCCAGGCCAGAGTAGCACCATGACAGGCCTCAGTCACTCTGTAGGCCACAGGGGCAAGTTCCCAGAATCTAGGGAAGAACAAGCAGTACCAGGAAAAACCATAAACTTACTGTGTGAGTATGACTCAACATTCTTTCAGTCATGGGTCGGATGGCCCAATAAGATCCACTGCCTCACAGTTTTGTAAATGTGAACCAATCAAATGAATGTAACCACGAACACCAACATGTTCAAATGTAACAGTCGCTTGCTGAGCCAATTAAGTTAGAAATTACCCTAGAATTAGCCCGCCAAAACCCTAAGACCAATCAGGAACCCCCAAGTACAGTTACTGTTCAAATTAGCCAATCATGTACTTGCACGGGTGATAGCCCTCGCCCCCTTGCTCAAACCTCAATAAAAAGCCCACTTTTCTGCTTCTCAGGGCTCTTGCACAGATCCACTGCATTGGTGAAGGCAGGAGACTGAGCTTAAGCCCAAATAAAGATGTTTGGGTTTGCATACGTGTTTGGTCATCCTTGGTGGTCACTGGGGGGTGCCGTGAACTGGGCATTACAGTGGTATGGAGCTGGGCATGGTGGTGCACACCTTTAATCCCAGCACTCGGGAGGCAGAGGTAGGAGGATCACCATGAGTTTGAGGCCACCCTGAGAATACAGAGTAAATTCCAGGCCGGCCTGTGCTAGAGTGTGACCCTACCTCTAAAAACCAAAAAAAAAAAAAAAAAAAAAAAAGAAGAAGAAGAATAGTGGTATGAACATAACTGTAGACATTATATGAAGTAATATATGTATTTCCTCTGGTTTTGAAATGACTGTAATATTAAATCAAAGCAGCTCTACGGATTTCCAAGAGATTTTCAACAAAATTATATCAAAGAAATCAAGAAAGCTACAAGACTTACATAAGTGTATGATAATGGTATCAATACTCAACAACCAGAAATAAATGCCATAACTTTCTCACTTGATATTCCAATTGGTAATGTGTAGATAAGTGATAAAAACAGATTATGGTTTGATTTTTTGGCAGTACAAATGTGTATCATACAAGCAGTTCCTTTCTAAGTAATGCAATAAACTCATTCAGAAAGTGGAATTTATGATTTTTCCTTTGGGCTATCAAATCCCTGTATAATTGGAGTGAATAGATGTTATTTCACTTCCCCCAGAAAATTCATGGGATATAAATGAAGTATGACAAACACAGATACAAAAGTTATGCATGTTCTCCTTATACTTGCAAGTCCCAGTTTACATAATAGAGGGAGAAAACAAAACAAGTAATTAGAATATGTAAAATGAGTAGAAGAAAAGGGATGGAATAAGCATGGTTAGTATTAACTAGGTGCATTTGGAAGAAATAACTTCATACGTTGTATATCACAGTAATAGGTTAGTATGCATCTGGCAACACTTACATTAGTATTTCAAAATAGCTACAAGAATTTCTGAGTGCTCCCCACTACTAGGAGGGACTTTGCAGCTCACACAGCTTGTGTCCCACCCCGCACATACCCAGAGAGCAGATGCAGGGGCTCCTAGTACCTATGGTTCAGCTAAAATAAAGCAGAAGCTTTGCAGCTCACAGAGTTTGTCCCTCCCCACACACATATACAAGCTTACCCAGAGAACATGTGCAGGGACTCCTGGGGCCTGAGGAGGCCTGGTGTGATGGTGTGACTCCTGGAGCCAGAAGATCCCATAAAGCCCCACAGTGTGTGCCTGAAACACTATGGTCAGTTCACAGGGATTGACACTGCTCCTTCCTTCCTTCCTTCTTTCCTTCCTTCCTTCCTTCCTTCCTTCCTTCCTTCCTTCCTTCCTTCCTTCCTTCTTTCCTCCCTTCCTTCCATTCTTCTCCTTTAAACCCTCTTCTTTCCCATTCTTTCTTCTCTCCCTTAGTCATGCCAACCTTTCTTTCTCCTTGTTTCCATTCTTCCCCTCATTTTCCTGCTCTTTTCTCACCCTTTCATCCTGCCACTTAACACCCTTTCCCCCTCTTTTTCTCCCTTTCTTCCTATTCTTCTCCTCCCTTTCCCACTATTTTCCCTCATTCCTTCCTTTCTTCTCTTCCCTTTCCCCTCCTCTTCTGCCTTCCTTTCCTCTTTTCTTCCCTTCCTACCTTTACCTTTGGCTTGCTAGGCACTCAGAGGCCTGGTGAGGACTGCATCTCATGTTTCCCTTGTGCAGTCAGGATTAAAATATTGCCTTCCACCCTTGCAAAGTTCTGGCCCAAATAGGAAAGATATAGAAATGAGAAGTTGGGATGGAAAAGTGTGTGTGTGTGTGTGTGTGTGTGTGTGTGTGTGTGTGTGTGTGTGTGTTTGCACGTGCACATGCTGGGAGTGATGAGATGGAAAGCAGCCCCAAGAACAGGTAAAATATCTCACAAACAGAAGTGATTATTTTTTATTAATCAGTGTAGAATGTGTATATAATTACATTATATATAGTCACAAGAGATGAACCCCACAGGGAAGATCCTATCTTTATGATGTCTGAAGGGATTTATAAATAGTACAGAAGCTTTACAGCATCCTAGTGGCATGGCCTTGGCTGCTCTGTCAGCTCCCTTTCAAAGGAATAGCAGAGGCAAAGCACCCAGTAAAGGTTAATTACAAGTGGCTGGGCACTGCTGCTCCTACCAGGCCCAGGAGTCTGAGGGAAGCGAAGAGGAGAAGAAGGAACTTGGAAGACCAAGTGCTTGAGTGGAGATGAGGAATTTGGGGAAAGCCACTACTGGGGAAACTAGACAGGGCTTGGCCAGGAAGGACATTGAAGGCTGGGATAAGGGCACTGATCCCAGGTATTCCTCTCTGTCTCTGTTTAAGGCTGTAGGCTGGAATGACAGTTTCTAGGGAAACGTCCCTCAGTGGGCTCTGGAGACAACGCACTTGGTGAATGCCCAGTGTAGGGAGGAACGTGGCTCTTGGACACAGGGTATTTTGGAAGAAACATCTAGAAGCAGGAAGTCAGGCTAGTGACATGGGAGGCACAACTTCATGTGTGGGGTAGTGAAACCTGGATTCTGAGCATCTGCTTACAAATTTGAGGTGATCCCAGCACAGAGCTAAGTCCAGGCAGACATGGGCACAATGGATCTTACTCTTGAGGTCTCTAAACGTGGAGGCAGACATGTGGAGGAATGGTGTGGGCGTGGGCAATAGCAGTGATGGGAAGTGGACTGGGATCCAGAAAGACTTCTTGGAGAAGGTGTTAGTAGCAATAGTTAGAAGTGAAATGGAGGCTGTTAGACTAGTTAGAAGTAATGTGGAATATTAGAAGTTAGAAGTAAAATGGGGCACTCACTCAGCAATGGCAAGATCACCATGGCAACCAGAGACTGACTAGAGACTGGCCGCTCTGATAAGTGGCACTCACCCAGTGACACGATCACCATGGCAACCTGGGGGCCAAGGCCAGAGACTGACCAGAGACCCTCTGTGAGCTGATATGGTAATGAGACCTAAGGTGGCTATCAGCAGCCAGGAAGACTGAGGAAAAAATGGGTATAAGAACCCCAGCAAAAGCTCAGACAATTGTCACTCAACTCAGAGAGACAGGCTCCTCATCCCTCTCTGAGTTCATACCCGCTGTGAGTAGAAGCAGCAGCCCATGAGACCTGTAGGCAGCCAGGCATGGATAGGAGCAAGGCCTGGACTCTGGACACTGCCCGCTGACCAAGTGGAGTCACAGGTGAGTGCCCCAGGGGGTTAGGGATAGGACAACAAGGTACTTGAAAGAACAAATGAAGAAAGGGACTTGGTTTAATTAACATGTGTGAAGAGTGAATAAAGTTTGGCAATTGAATTAACATAATCTGCCTCTTGACTACTGAGTTTAGCCCTTGTGACAGGAGGGGGCCTGGGGATCTGTGCAGATGACAAGGAGCATCATGAGTTTAAAGCCAGCCTGGGATATGTATAGCAAGACCTGATCCCAAAAATGTTCTTGGGGCTGAGGCTCATTGGGTAGTGTTTGTCTTGTAAGCCTGACTACCCGAGTTTGATCCCCAGAACCCATATAAAAGAGCCAGGTGCGGTGCTGCAGCCTTATAATCATAGCACTGGGGAGGTGATATAGGAGAGTCCCTGGGGCTGAATGGCCAGCCAGTCTAGCATATTTGGTGAATTCCAGGCCAGTGAGAGACCCTATCTCAAAAACTTCCAATGCATTCCTGGAACTAACACACAAAATTGTCTTTTATCCCCACCACCTGTGTGCATGTATACTTGTATACACACATGCACTGCACATACATGAACATACAAATACACATCCGCACATACACATCAGTTTTTACTTTTAAACTTTTTAAATTTTGCAGAGATAGTGTGATAGTTAGAATAGATCATCCCCAATACATTCAGTGTTTTATTAGTTTGTAATTTGCATCTGCAGGTACCTGGCTGGAGGCAGTATCACTGGGAAGATCTTAAGGTATGGTAGTGGGTGAAATTTCAATCTAAAGATATGCAAAGCATGCCTAGCTGGAGTTCCTGAGGTGTGCTGTGCTGTGTGGCTTTTGGCTTGTGGCTTTGTTCTCTGTTTGGTCCTGTGAAGGCAGGCCAGCTTGTTCTGCCATTAAGGAACTTCCCCTGGATCTGTAAGCTTCAATAAATCCTTTCCTCCATAACTGTGCCTGGTCTGGAAGTTCATCTCAGCGAACCTGAACCTGTCTGCTACAGAGAGGTAGAGAGAAGAGAGACAGATAGGCTAGGCACCCTAGGGCCCCGATCTGCTACAAATGAACTCCAGACACATGTGTCACTTTGTACATCTGGATTTAGGTGAGTGTGAGGGAATCACACATGGGTTGTTAGGCTTTGCAGGCAAGCACCTTAGCCAGTAAGCCATTCCTCCAGCCCATCTACCACATTCTTAACGAAAGCATCCTTGGGTGAGAGAAGCAGATGTTGGGAGAGAAATCTGGTTAAAGCAGATTTAGCGTGAGTAGGAGACCCAGGAAGGCAAGAAGAGTCACCCTGAGATGTTATCCATGGATGGATCTTGTAGAAAAAAAGCCCAAAGGTTATGCTGAGAACAGTCTGGAAACTTTTAGCAGCTGAACAGACCAGATTCCAGCTGAGCAGAGGATGGCAGGAGTAGTGACAAGAAACCCTCCCTAGAAGCCAAGGTCAGTAATGAGCCCACCTGGGCCACAGAGAAAAGTGGCCTGGGCAGGGATGAAATGACTGGGCCTGCACACTGCAGACTTTCTGCCTGGGTTGAGAAATGTCCTGACTAATTATCCTGGCTTTGCTTTGATTCTTTGAGACTTGAATCCTGGCTCTGGTTCTGTCTGACCTCTTGACAAAGTGGCAGCAGGTCCCCTAGAGTTATCAAGCAGAACCTGGAAGAGAGCAGAAGTGGAAGCCTGCCCCAGTGTCTTCTCAATGTTCAATCAGACTCAGAACCTGGGGTTTATATAGGTTGAGAGGGTCTTTGAGGGTATTAACAGAACACATGAAATTATTCAAGGAGGGCTGAAGGGATAGCTCAGCAGTTAAGATGCTTGCTTGCAAAGCCTGAGGCTGGATTCAATTCCCCACTGTCAACATGAGGCCATATGCACAAAGTATCATGTGCATCTGGAGTTTGTTTGCAGTGGCAGGAAACCCTCGTGCATCCTGCTACACTCATTCTCTCTCTCTCCCTTGCAAATAAATGAATAAAAATATTTCTAAAAGAAAATTATTCAAGGAGACCTCAGTGGCTGCACATGCTGTTATCATTCTCTATGGCCATCATGGCATGTCACCTTGCCTGGAGATGTCACTTGCTGCCCCGTTTACATATACCTGAGTGTATGTCATGTGACCTCAGGCAAGGCCTTTCCCTCTCTGAGCCTCAGCTTCCTCTCAGGTTTGGTGCAGTCTTGAAATGAGGGGCTGAGTGTGGAGCCTTCCAGCATGCTTAGTTACAGTAAGCACTCAGAGAGAGTGGATCCCAGAGCTCAGGGAAGCAGGAGCCTGAACTGAGGTTCTTTTGGCAGCAGATGTCAAGTGAGAACTCTTGGTGAAGGGTGTGTGGCCATCTGGACTCGGTAGATCATGGCTGCTCAGGGCTCATTTCTCTGTCAGGACTTCACCATCATGGAGCAGAATCAGGATGGCTTCATTGACAAGGAGAACATGAGGAACAGCTTTACTGCACTGGCTGGATGATGTAGTAATGGGGAGAACTTGAGGCTGGGGGGAGGTGTTGCAGGCTACCAATAAGCAATAGGAGACTGGGAAATAACAAGGTAAGGGCACTGATTGATGGGCTTGTGATCTTAGTGTTCATCTGTGCCCATCATGCTCCTGCTCCACCTCCCTCCTCCAGATTGCATCAATGTCAAAAATGAGGAGTTGGATGCCGTAGTGAAGAAGAAGGACCAAGGGCCCATCAACTTTCCAATCTACCTGACCATGTTTAGGGAGAATCTTTCGGGTGAGGGAGGCTCTCAGGAGGTGGGGGAGGGGCTAGGGATAGGTAGTAGACATGTCTCCCTATGGGGGCCTGATGTTAACATAACCACAGATGACAACATGGTATGTCCCTCCCCAGACACTGTCCCCTGGAAGCACACACCATCCCAGGCCCTGCATCGGTTTCCACCTAGGCTCATTACCTACAATCAAGACAGCACCTTCCACTTCCTTCCTATTACAATCCCCCTACTTTTTGTCCAGCCCAGGCTGACCTAGAACTCACATGTAGTCTCAGGCAGGCCTTGAAATCACAGTGATCCTCCTACCTCAGCCTCCTGAGTGCTGGGAGTAAAGCATGCACCATCACACCCAGCTTATTTCCATCAACTACCTGCCTCTTTTGCCTCTCTGCCCCCTGTTGATGGTGAGTGACAGGCAGAGAAGTGCGATGGGGGAAAGCGGTTCTAGAAACCACTGTGGCTGACTGAGCCCATTGCCAAACAAGTTACCTCGTCCAATTCTGTAGTCAGTATAGTCCCAGTGAAAGGATCAGAGAGCTGTGTTCAGAGAGGTCATGTTAATTGTTCCATGTGCCCTGAGAAAAGAATAACTGTAGGAGAAAAAGACAATGACATCAAAATAAAAGAGAGACTAATGGAGAGAGGGAGGGGGATATGATGGAAAGCATAGTTGTGAAGGGGAAAATGGTGGAGGGGAGGGAAATATCATGGTTTATTGTCTTTAAGTACAGAAGTTGTCAATAATTTTAAAAAATACCAGGTGTGGTGGCACATGCCTTTAATTACAGCACTTGGAAGGCATGGGTAGGAGGATATCCATGAGTTTGAGGCCACCCTGAGAATACAGAGTGAATTTGATTAGCCTGGGCTAGAGTGAGACCGTATGTTGAAAAACCAAAAATTCAAAAAAAAAAAAAAACCAAAAAAAGGTCACCCAAGAAAAGTCACAGAGTTACTTGGTTATGAAAACTCTTAGTGGACTAGGGATGTAGCTCAATTGTAAATCATTTGCCTGGCATATAGAAGGGTCTGGGCTTGATTGGTAGAATGGAAAATATTATTACATTATATGCAACATATGCAATTTGAATAATTATAGTGAGGATGAAGCTTGTGAGTTATTCAGTTTCATTTGAATTAATAAACTTGGGTGGGAGAGATGGAATAAAAAATTAAAGCCAGGTGTGGTGGCACATGCCTTTAATCCCAGCACTCAGGAGGCAGAGGTAGAAGGATTGCCATGAGTTCAAGGCCACCCTGAGACTACACAGTGTATTCCAGGTCAGCTTGGGCTACAGAAAAAGTCTACCTCAACAAACCAAAAAAAAAAAATTTATACTAACTCCTTGGGTTGTAGTACAACTGTAAAAAAATATCAATTTCTGGGCTAGAGAGATGGTGTAGTGATGTAGGCACTTGCCTGTGAAGCCAAAGCACCCAGTTCTGACTCCCAGGACCCACATAAGCCAGATATACAAAGTGGGCCCATGTGTGTTGCTGGATACCCTGGCATGCCCATTCTCTCTCTCCTTGCCTCTTTCCCTCTCTCTCAAATAAATAAATAAAATTTAATATTAAAAAAATAACTGGGCTGGAGGGATGGCTTAGCAGTTAAGGTGTTTGTCTGCAAAGCCAAAGGACCCATATTTGCTTCCCCAGGACCCACATTAGCCAGATGCACAAGCGGGCCTCACAGTGCCTAACACTACCTACACAAGACCATCATAATATGAGGAAAAGATGACATCAAAACAAAAGAGGCTGATTGAGAGGGGGAAGGGGTATGGTGGAGATTGGAGTTGCAAAGGGAAAGTGGGAGGAAGGAGGGAAAAACTATGGTTTATTGGCTATAACTAAGGAAGTTGTCAATAAAAAAGTGTCAATATAAAAAACTAAAACAAACACCAATATTTATAAAATAACACATTCTATTGGGCATGATGGCTCATTCCTTTAATCCCAGCACTCCAGAGGCTGAGGAAGGAAGGTCACTGTGAGTCTGAGGTGAGCCTGAGACTATACAGTGAATTTCTGGTTAGCCCGGGCTACAGCAAGACCTTGCCATATAAAATACAAAACTTAAAGTTTAAAAAAACAACACATTTTTCAATGCTATTATGTTAAGACAAAGCTTTCTGTGGGTGATCCTGACCCTGATGCAAAATTTGCACTTAATCTTTGCTCATCACAGAAATTATATATATCTTATTTAAAAATGTGACAACTATGAAAATCTTCCTTGAAAATTTCTTTAATTTCTTGGTTTTTTTTTGAAGCAGAGTCTCACTCTAGCCCATGCTGATTGGGAACAACTCACTCTGTAGTCCTAGTCTGGCCTTGAACTCCTACCTCTGCCTTCCAAGTGCTGATATTAAAGGTATGTACCACCATGTCTGGCTTTCCAGCTACTGTTCTGAGCAAGTAGCCTAAGCTTTGATGTGGAAAGATGTCCCCCCAAACAACTGAAATTGTATTCACAACTTTCAAATACTTTTAGAGGTAATAGAACCTCTCTATTTGATCTAAAATTGTTGGCCTATGTTGCATTTATTTTTATATCAATCTATACCTAAACATAAAAACAGCATCTCTTTGACTTAGCGGTTAAGGCATTTGCCTGCAAAGTCAAAGGATGATGGTTTGATTCTCCAGCACCCACATAAGCCAGATGCACGAAGGGCACATGCATCTGGAGTTTGTTTGCAGTGGATAGAGGCCCTGGGATGCCTATTCTCTCTCTGTCTGCCTCTCTTCTCTCTCTCTTTCTCTCTCTCTCCCCGTTTGCAAATAAATAAAAATTGGAAAAAAATCTTAAAAACAACAGCATCTTTTACCCAAATTATGTGGTTGCTTCTATAAGACAATATCCCGTTTTTGAGAATATCATGGTGCTCCATAACAGGCATTAAATCATGCAGCTGCTTTTAGTGGCTGAAAGTCACATTTTAGAGACTCACGTGTTGTTCTATACTGGTCATGGAATGGTCAGCATTCAGTGAGGGCCCATCTTCACTTATTACATGTTTAGGAGGAGCTTCCGTTTGAATCCCTGTGTTCAAATATTAGCAAATGTACCTGCTGGGCTGTGAGGAGTCTTGCTATGCTTCATTGTTCTATGTGAAGAGTCAGGTCGGAGGTGATCACTGTTTCATAGGTGTGCTCTGTAAGGTAACCAGGAGGAGCAGCACATATGCTAACATTGGAATAATACAGGAAAGACTCGAAAGGCCTTGCACAAGAATGACAGGCAATATTGTGAAATGGTCCATATTTTATACTCACACATACATACACACAAATATTTCTTTGATAACATTTTTCACTCAAGTATTGTTTCTTTCCTACATTATTTTCTTATGGAAATAATGCCTACTCTTGTATGAACATAGTAATATTGATTCAAAATATCATGCTTAACTAGGAAAATACCATCTGAAAATACATAATTTCAATTGAGAAATTGAGTATATACTTACTCTATTTATTCTCATTACTTCATAAACAAATTTACTATTTATCTATGCTACCTATTGAAGTTACCTTTAAATGACTTGGACAAAGCAGCCAACCAAAAGCTGCTTGTGGGAGTAAAAGATTCACTTTGGCTTACAGACTTGAGGGGAAGCTTCACGATGGCAAAGGAAAGAATGGCATGAGCAGAGGCTGGACATCACCTATGCCACAGCAGGTGGAAAAGCACAGCATGACAGTGACCTGAACACTGGCGAGGCAAAGCTGGATATCACACCCATAAGTTTTCTCCCAATAACACACCTCAACTCCAGCAAGGCTCCAACTCCCAAACTGCCACCAGCTGAGTAAAAAGCATTCAGAACACATGAGTTTGTGAGGGAAACCTAATTCAAATGAAAACAGCACATCATACTAGTAATTACCTATAACACTACAAAAGGATGAGAACTGTGAGGAAAGAAAAGAATAGCGGAGGGGCTATAAAAAGGGCTTAAGACACTTGCCTGCAAAGACAAAGGACCCAGGTTTGATTCTCCAGGACCCATGTAAGCCAGATGCACAATGGGGCGCATGCATCTGGAGTTAATTTGCAGCAGATGGGGGCCCTAGAGTGCCCATTCTCTCTGTCTCTTTCCCTGCCTATTTCTCTCTCTCAACAAATTTTTATTACAAGAAGAACAAAGGATCCTGGAGAATTTAGAATGGGTAAATTGGCCATTTTACATAGGTCATCATTGAGGAAAAGGTTTTCCATAAACACTTGGAGAATTGAGGAAAAGGTCAACAAGATGGCTGTCTGAGGGCTTCGGGAGAAGAAAACCTATAGAGAAGACTTCACAAAAGTGGCAAAAGAGCTTGAGATCCTGGGAGATTTGTGGACAGAGTTTGGGTCTGCTGCCACAGCCAAGGACTTCTTACTGTGTAAACCTTTTCACTTTGTTCCTCTGCTACCCTCACGGAAACACTGCTGGTACTTGAGAGGCCCTCAGGGAAGCTTTTCTGAATGGCCAGGCATTTAAAATGCTGACATACACATTTGACACTCCCTTGGACATTTTTGTTATGTTTATCCAGTGACTTGTTTTTAATGTTTTGGCCACAGTGATGTGTATCATTTTCATTCAAATATATTATGCACATGACCATATTTTCCTTTATAAATTTTTCTTTCCCCTTCTTTGCCCTCTACATAGATAGTCTCCTTCACTTTCCTAGCCTCACTTGTACATATAAATAATTTGTGTATATTTTGGACATTCATAGTGCTCCAATAAACATGGATGTGGAGCTATATCTGTGTATGCTGACTTAGATTTCTTGATATATATTCCCAGGAGTGGTAAAGCTAGATCACATGGTTGCTCTACATAAGTTCTGAGGAATCTCCATACTGAGTACTATAGTGCCCAGGGTAATTGACATTCCCCACAGGAGTATAGAAGATTCTTTCCTTATTCAATCCTATTTTTCACCAGCATTTATTGTCATATATTTTGTTAAAGTAATGGCAAAGCAGAAAGCAGAGATGGTACTTCAAATGTGACAGGTGTGTTCCCTCAACTAAACAAAGATTTGGATGTTTCAGGAAAAAAGACAGAACATTCAGAAGAGGAGTATTAAGGGTTAATGAACCACTGACCTTGGACCACTAAACTTAGTAGACCATAAAACTTTCCTGGATCATAGCATAATAAGGCTCATCTGTTACAAAGCAGGCCAGGTTGGACTACGAGAGCTATTGGGTCACCAGAGGAAGGACCCTAATCTACTCTTGAAAGGTGATTAGTAAACAAAAGAAATAAACAAATTTCTTTTAACTCCATCACATCTCTGGACCTTTCAATCTCAAATCCCTCACACTCAAGGGTGGCCATAGTTCTCATTCCTGTGGGAGAATGGCTGGGACCCATTGGTATTTGGAATAAAGAATAGTCTGTGCTGTTGAAGCTGGCATTCCTTCTCTCTTGTATCCCTGACACCACTCTGGTCAATCCTGAATTCCGATAATTGGTGCTGAAGTTTTCAGTTTGTCAGACTTTGTAGATATTGGCAGCTTACTGGTGGAAACTGAGGACTTTCTGGCCAGGGATACTACCTGGCAAACATTTAAAACCCCTTGAGAGCTTAGCCAGACCCCTGACAGCCTTCTTCAGGGTAGCCCGTAGGACAGAACTCTCCTCTAACTCTCTCCACTTCCCTATTTTCCCCTTTTCATACTGCATCCTTTCTAGAGCTCAAATGTGTTATGGCATCTGGTGATGCACAAAAATGTAGACAAAGTTTTATTAAAGAAAAAGAAGAAAGACTGGTGCACCAGGTCTACACAGCAGGGATCAGGATCTCAGGATGTAGACTGTTTAGAGGGTCAGCATTTATTGGAAATAACCACATGATGTTTATAGCAAAAAGAGCATGCGGGTTAAAACAAAAAGTTACATAAAGTTACTGTTAAATGGGGGAATATTACAAGAAGCCACAAGGTATTTACTACATAGGACACATAGGTGGAACTGAGACAAGAAACATTCTATGCTATGTAATCAGAAAGATATTTAGAAACAGAGAGATAGAAGAAGGTCATGGTACATTGCACAGAGGGGTCATCCCATTCCTTAGATAATAGAAAATACCTGCATTTTCCAATAAGGTCTGTGACAGAGATTCCTGGACCTTCTTTATCTGTCAGGAAGATCAACTTGGCTGGTGCCCTCCATTAGGTGTGTCTAAAGGCAATGGCTGCACAGGAGGATGTTTAACGAGGTCTATTGTGTCCCTTTACATTCCATTTCCCCCTCTGATGTGACACTAAGTCAATTCCTTGACTCATGAAGAACAGTGTCTAGGGTGTTTTCATTTAATGGGGTGTATTGTGTCTGCAATAACAAGAGTTTAACAGAACTTATTTGATTCTTTATATATCTACTTAGAGCATTAATAATTCAGGGTCCTATTGTAAGGCTTAAGAGCATAGTATTAGGGGGCCAGCAATAGAAGAGACAAGGGAAGTTAGCCATGGAGACCAACTAAACAGACTGGAACTAATTATTAGCGGTTTGTCTCTGAAGTTTTTTTTCTTTGAGATGTTCTGCAACTAAAGCCAGTGAATCTTGGATTATTTATTTTTTAAAAAATATTTATTTATTTGCAAGAGAGAGAGAGAGAGAATGGGTGCAACAGGGCATATGGATTGTGCATATGGATTACGTGGGTACTGGGGAATCAAGCCTCGAACCAGAGTCCTTAGGCTTCATAGGCAAGGCCTTAACTCTCCAGCCACTCTTGCATTATTTCTGACTGATTGGCATAAAAGCAACAAGTTTTACCTAAAGACATACATAGGCCCCCTTGTTTCATAAAGGGTAAGATTAAACTTCTATTTTGTTCCCTTCATTTTCATGGCTATTGGAGTGATTAGGATGACCTGGTGGGGGTCTTCCATCACCCCAATATGGTGGCTCTTAATCCAAACTGTCACAAGACTGAAAGGGATGGGAACAAACAAGGTGTGTTGGAAAAGCAGCCTTGACTGCTGGAACAATGGACTGCTGGACTCTTTGTAAGACTTGGATATAAAAAAGCCTTTCACTAGTAAAATCAATTATCTGTGTAAGACCCATCAGGGCAGGATTGGGGAGTATACATAGATTTACCTAAGGGGTACACCGGGCCCTTAACAGGGCAAGGGGAGGGAGTCCCACCCATCCTTTGTCGCTCTCTAGGGTTAATTTAGTTACTCTCCTTTAGGATCCAATTCATTTTTTTTTTCATTTTTCATGAATTTGGGGATGATAGGCACAATGTAGTTTCCAAATAATCCCCAATGTCATGGTCAATTCCCTAGTGATTTTTGACACAAAGGCAAGCCCTTTATCTGATTTTATCCTGATGTGCAACCCATAGTGGCGAATTATCTCCTCTAACAATTTCTTAGTCACTATTTGGGCTGTCTCAGGCTTGGTCAGGAAAGCTTCTACCCATCCTGAAAAGATACCAACATAAACAAGTAAATATTTATATCCATACTGACCTGGATTTACCTCTTGAAATCAACTTTCCAATATCTACCTGGCTCTGTTCCCCCCCTCTCTCATCCCCTTTAGTGGTACCTTACCAGAGGGGGCATTTTTCTGTTGGCAGGCCTGACAGCAGGTGGTGGTGTCCTTGATGACTGAGTCCATACCTGGGAAGAAAATCTCTTTCCTTATTAGCTCAGCTAGCTTGTTGCTGCCTAAGTGAGTTCCTTCATGTCGTTGTTTAGTCAGTCTCCATCTTATGGCTTGGGGCAGCAACAGTCGTCCATCCTCCACTCTGTACCATTCTTTTGGGGTCTGTTCCTTTATCAGATGAGAGGTGAGCTGTAGGTCCTGTTCAGTGTATGCTGGTCATTCAGGAAGTGTGGGTGCCTGGAGGGTGAACAGACAATCTGATGGATGCTGAGAGACAGCACTCTTTGCTGCTAGGTCTGCTAGTCTGTTCCCTCTCACTTCTGTGGTCTCCCCTTTCTGATGACCTGGACAGTGGATTATAGGCATTTTAGCAGGTGCCCAAATGACAGCCAATAAGTCCAGAATTTCATTTTTATTTTTTGATGTCTTTACCTTCTGCTGTTAATAGCCCTCGCTCCCGATAGATGGCCCCATGTACATGTGCTGTAACAAAGGCATAATGGCTGTCTGTGTAGATATTCACTGTCAGAGTCTTGGTCAGTGCTATCAGTTCAGCTTTTTAAGCCAATGTACCCCAAGGCACATCAGGGTTTCTTCCAAAGTCACCACAGCCACCCCTGCATACCTGATTCTGTCCAAAACAAAGCTGCTGTCATCAGAATACATCACTAGATCAGGATCCAGCCAAGCCACATCTCTCAGGTCCAGGCAGAGTCCATGGAAGGTTGAGGTCATCTCTAGGCAGTCACGCAGAGGGGTTGATGCCTCATCAGTTTCTGGCACCAGGGAGGCTGGGTTCAAAGCCACAGTTGGATGAAACTATATTCTTGTTTGATCTATGAGTAAGGCCTGATAGTGGGTTAAACAAGACTTGGATAACCATCAGTCTGGGAAGCTTCTTAAAAGAGTGTCTATTAAATGTGATGCCATGATTGATAAAGTCTGGCTCAAGGTTAATTTGTCAGTGTCCTTTGTCAGAATAGCAGCAGCTCAATAGCCAGCAGACAAGGGAGCCAACCACAGCTACTGGGTCTAACTTCTTAGACAAGTAGGTCACTGGGTAATGCCATGGCCCCAGTCTTTAGGTTAGGATGCCCATGGCTATCTCCTTTGCATCCATGTACAAGTGGAAGGGTTTGGCTAAGTCTGGAAGTGCCAGGGCAGGGGCTGATGTCAGCTGACTTTAGTTCTTGGAATGTTTGTTCCACGTTTTCAGTCCAATCAAAATCTTTTATTTAGGGCTGGAGAAATGGTTTAGTGGTTAAGGTGCCTGCCTGCTAAGCCTAAGAACGCTGGTTCCAATCTCCAGTGGTTCCATTCTCCAGGTCCCACGTTTAGCCAGATGCAAAGTGACGCAAGGGGCGCAATGCTGCACTTGACCACAAGGGGGGCACACATCTGAGTTCTTTCACAGCAGTTGAGAGACTGCTGGTGTACCCATCTTTGTCTCCCTCTCCCTCTCTATCTGTCTCTCTCCAAAAATAAATAAAATAATAATAATAAATTTTTTAAATCCTTTATTTATTATTATTTATTTTTGTCCTCTCGTGGCCTTATGTAGAGGCTTGGCTAGTTCAGCAAACCTTGCGGTCCAAATGCTTGAATGCCCTACAGCTCCAAGGAATGATCAGATCCTCTTAGTAGGGATTTTTGAATGAACCAAATGACAGCATCCTCTTACCTTCTTGGAGTTCATATCTAAGTAGGTTGCCTTACATACACACAGTTCAGCCTTCATGGCTGATACACAAGAGCCGAGATGTTCGAAGTTCTCCAGGAGGCACTGTGACACAGAGGCATTCCTCCTCCATTTCTGCAGCTGGGCCCTTCCTCCATAACTGTGCCTGGTCTGAAGGTTCATCTCAGCAAACCTGAACCTGTCTGATACAGAGAGGTAGAGAGAAGAGAAACAGACAGACAAGCTAGGCACTCCAGGGCCCTCATCCACTAAAAATGAACTCCAGACACATGTGTCAGTTTGTACTGTAATGCCCAGTTCATGGTGCCCCCAGTGACCACCAAGGAAGACCAAACATGTTTGCAAATGCAAAGAGCTTTACTCGGGCTTAAGCTCGGTCTCTTGCCTTCACCAATGCAGTGGATCTATGCAAGAGCCCGGAAAATCAGAATGGTGGGCTTTTTATTGAGGTTTGAGCAAGGGGGAGGGGACCATCACCTATGCAACTACATGATTGGCTAATTTGAACATTAACTGTACTTGGGGTTCTTTTTTTTGTTTGTTTGTTTTTCGAGGTAGGGTCTCACTCTAGCCCAGGCTGACCTGGAATTCATTCTGTATTCTCAGGGTGGCCTCGAACTCATGGCGATCCTCCTACCTCTGCCTCCTGAGTGCTGGGATTAAAGGCGTGAGCCTCCACACCCGGCTATTTGGGGTTCTTGATTGGTCTTAGGATTTTGGCGGGCTAGGTCTAGGGGAATTTCAAACTTAATTGGCTTAGCAAACGGCGGTTACATTTGAACAGGTTGGCGTGCACGGTTACATTCATTTGGTTGGTTGACATTTACAAAACTCTGAGATGGTGGATCTTATTGGGCCATCCAGCCCAGGACCGCAAGAATGTTGAGTCATGCTCACACAGCAAGTTTATGGTTTTTCCTGGTACTGCTTGTTCTTCCCTTGATTCTGGGAACTCGCCCCTGTGGCCTACGGAGGGACTGAGGCCTGTCATGGTACTACTCTGGCCTGGGTCTTTCAGTACATCTAGCTTTAGGTGAGTGTGAGGAATCAAACATGGGTTGTTAGGCTTTGCAGGCAAGCACCTTTGCCAGTAAGCCATTTTTCCAGCCCATCTACCACATTCTTAACAAAAAAGCATCCTTGGGTGAGAGAAGCAGATTCTGGGAGAGAAATCTGGTTAAAGCAGGTTTAGAGTGAGTAGGAGACCCAGGAAGCCAAGAAGAGTCACCCTGAGATCCTGTCCATGGATGGATTTTGTAGAAGAAAAAACCCAAAGCTTATGCTGAGAATAGTGTGAAAACTTTTAGCAGCTGAACAGGCCAGATTCCAGCTGAGCAGAGGATGGCAGGAGTAGGGACAAGAAACCTCCCTAGGAGCCAACATCAGTAATGATGAGCCCATCTTGGCCACAGAGAAAAGTGGCCTGGACAGGGATGAAATGACTGGACCTGCAGCAGGCACCCAGGCCTGCATGCTGGACACACTGCAGACTTCCTGCCTGGGTTGAGAAATGTCCTTATTATCTTGGCTTTGCTTTGATGCTTTGAGACTTGAATCCTGGCTCTGGTTCTATCTGAACTCTTGACAAAGTGGCAGCTGGTCCCCTACAGTTATCAAGCAAAACTTGGAAGAGAGCAGAAGTTGAAGCCTGCCCCAGTGTCTTCTCAATGTTCAATCAGATTCAGAACCAGGGGTTTAAAGAGATTGAGAGGGCCTTTGAGGGTATTAACAGAACACATGAAATTATTCAAGGAGGGCTGAAGAGATAGTTCAGCAGGTAAGGTGCTTGCTTGCAAAGCCTGAGACCTGGATTTAATTCCCCACTGTCAACATGAGGCCATATGCACAAAGTGCCACGTGCATCTGGAGTTTGTTCACAGTGGCAAGAAACCCTCATGCATCCTGCTACCCCCATTCTCACTCTCTCCCATGCAAATAAATGAATAAAAATATTTCTAAAAGAAAATTATTCAAGGAGACCTCAGTGGCTGCACATGCTGTCATCATTCTCCATGGCTGTCATGGCATGTCACCTTGCCTGGAGATGTCACTTGCTGCCCCCTTTACATATTGCTGAGTGTTTGTTGTGTAACCTCAAGCAAGGCCTTTCCCTCTCTGAGCCTCAGCTTCCCTCTTAGGGTTGGTGTAGTCTTGAAATGAGGGGCTGAGTGTGGAGCCTTCCCACATGCTGAATTACAGTAAGCACTCAGAGAGAGTGGATCCCAGAGCTCAGGGAAGGAGGAGCCTGAACTGAGGTTCTTTTGGCAGCAGATGTCAGGTGAGCACTCTTGGTGAAGTATGTGTGGCCATCTGGACTCGGTAGGCTGCTCAGGGCTCATGTCTCTGTCAGGACTTCACCACCATGGAGCACAATCAGGATGGCTTCACTGACAAGGAGGACATGAGGAACAGCTGTGGGGGAGGTGTTGCAGGCTACCAATAAGCAATAGGAGACTGGGGAAATACCAAGGTAAGGACACTGATTGATGGGCTTGTGAGCTTAGTGTTCTTCTGTGCCCATCATGCTCCTGCTCCTCCTCCCTCCTCCAGGTTGCATCAATGTCAAAAATGAGGAGTTGGATGCCGTAGTGAAGAGGACCAAGGGCCCATCAACTTCACAATCTACCTGACCATGTTTATGGACAAACTTTAGGGTGAGGCACTAGGGATAGGTAGTAGACATGTCTCCCTATGGGGGCCTGATGTTAACATAACCACAGTTGAGAACCTGGTGTGCCTCTCCCCAAGCACCATCCCCTGGAAGCACACACCATCCCAGGCCCTGCATCAGTTTCCACCTAGGCTCATTACCCACAATCAAGACAGCAACTTCCACTTCCTTCCTATTACAACCCCCTACTTTTTTGCCTAGCCCAGGCTGACCTAGAACTCACATGTAGTCTCAGGCAGGCCTTGAAATCACAGTGATGCTCCTACCTCAGCCTCCTGAGTGCTGGGAGTAAAGCATGCACCACCACACCCAGCTTATTTCCCTCATCTACCTGCCTCTTTTGCCTCTCTGCTCCCTGTTGATGTTGAGTGACAGGCAGAGAAGTGCAATGGGGGAAAGCGGTTCTAAAAACCGCTGTGGCTGACTGAGCCCATTGCCAAACAAGTTACCTTGTCCAATTCTGTAGTCAGTATAGTCCCAGTGAAAGGATCAGAGAGCTGTGTCCAGATAGGTCATGTTAGTTGTTCCAGGTGCCCTGAGAAAAGAATAACTGTAGGAGAAAAAGACAATGACATCAAAATTAAAGGGGGACTAATGGAGAGGGGGGATATGAAGGAAAGCAGAGTTGTGAAGGAGAAAGTGGTGGAGGGGAGGGCAATATCTGGTTTATTGTCTGTAAGTACAGAAGTTGTCAATAATTAAAAAAACAGTCCAGGCATGGTGGCACATGCCTTTAATTACATCACTTGGGAGGCAGAGGTAGGAGGTTCACCATGAGTTTGAGGCCACCCTGAGAATACAGAGTGAATTCCAGATCAGTCTGGCTAGAGTGAGACCCTACCTTCAAAAACAAAGAAAAACAAAAAATTAAAAGAAGCCCCCAAAAAATGTCACCCAAGAAAAGTCACAGAGTTACTTGGTTATGAAAATTCTTAGTGGACTAGGGATGTAGCTCAATGGTAAATCATTTGCGTAGCACATAGAAGGGTCTGGGCTTGATCTGGAGAATGGAAAATATTGTTATTACAGTATATGCAACATATGCAAATTGAATAATTCCAGTGAGGGTGAAGCTTGTGAGTCATTCAGTTTCATGTTAATTAATAAACTTGAGAGGGGGAGATGAAAAAAAATTAAAGCCAGGTATGGTGGCACATGCCTTTAATCCCAGCACTCAGGAGGAAGAGGTAGAAGGATTGCAGTGAGTTCAAGGCCATTGTGAGGCTACACAGTGAATTCCAGGTAAGCTTGGGCTACAGCAAAAGTCTACCTCAACAAACCCAAAAAAAAAAGTTTATACTCTCTCCCTGGGTTGTAGTACAACTGTAAAAAATATCAGTTTCTGGGTTGGAGAGATGGTGTAGCAATGTAGGCACTTGCCTGTGAAGCCAAAGCACCCAGTTCTGATTCCCCAGGACCAACATAAGCCAGATATACCAAGTGGGCCCATGTGTGTGGCTGGATACCCTGGCATACCCATTCTCTCTCTCCTTGCCTCTTTCCCTCTCTCTCAAATAAATAAATAAAATTTAATATTAAAAAAATAACTGGGCTGGGGGGATGGCTTAGCAGTTAAGGTGTTTCCTGCAAAGCCAAAGGACCCAGGTTTGCTTCCCCAGGACCCACATTAGCCAGATGCACAAGGGGGCGTCACAGCGCCTAACACTACCTACACAAGACCATCATAATATGAGGAAAAGATGACATCAAAACAAAAGATACTGATTGAGAGGGGGAAGGGGTATGATAGAGATTGGAGTTGCAAAAGGAAAGTGGATGAAGGAGGGGAAAACTATGGTTTATAACTAAGGAAGTTGTCAATAAAAAAGTGTCAATATGAAAAAAACTAAAACAAACATCAACATTTATAAAATAATACATTCTATTGGGCATGATGGCTCATTCCTTTAATCCCAGCACTCCAGAGGCTGAGGAAGGAGGATCACTGTGAGTCTGAGGTGAGCCTGAGACTATACAGTGAATTCCTGGTTAGCCCAGGCTACAGAAAGACATTACCATATAAAATACAAAACTTAAAGTTTAAAAAAACGACAACACATTTTTCAATCCTATTATGTTAAGGCAAAGCTTTCTGTGGGTGATCCTGATCCTTAACCTTTGATCATCACAGGAATTATATATATCTTATTTATAAATGTGACAACTATGAAAATCTTCCTTGAAAATTTCTCCAATTACTGTTTTTTTTTTGAAGCAGAGTCTCACTCTAGCCCATACTGATTGGGAACAACTCACTCTGTAGTCCTAGTCTGGCCTTGAACTCCTACCTCTGCCTCCCATATGCTGATATTAAAGGTATGCACCACCATGCATGGCTTTCCAGCTACTGTTCTGAGCAAGTAGCCTAAGCTTTGATGTGGAAAGATCTCCCCCCAAACAACTGAAATTGTACTCACAACTTTCAAATACTTTTAGAGGTAATAGAACCTCTCTATTTGATCTAAAATTGTTGGCCTATGTTGTATTTATTTTTATATTTAATCAATCTATACCTAAACATAAAACAGCATCTCTTTGACTTAGTGGTTAAGGCATTTGCCTTCAAAGCCAAATGATGCCAGTTTGATTCTCCAGCACCCACATAAGCCAGATGCATGAGGGGCACATGCATCTGAAGTTTGTTTGCAGTGTCTAGAGGCCCTGGGATGCCTATTCTCTCTCTGTTTGCCTCTCCTCTCTCTCTCTTTCTCTCTCTCTCTCTTTCTTTGCAAATAATTAAAAATTGAAAAAAAAATCTTTTAAAAAAAAAACAACAGCATCTTGTATCCAAATCATGCAGTTGCTTCTTATAAGACAATATCCCATATTTGAGAATATCACGATGCTCCATAACAGGCATGAAATCATGAAGCTGCTTTTTAGTGGTTGAAAGTCCCAGTTTAGAGACTCCCGTGTTGTTCTGTACTGTCATGGACTAGTCAGCATTCACTGAGGGCCCATCTTCACTTATTACATGTTTAGAAGGAGCTTCCATTTGAATCCCTGTGTTCAAATATTAGCAAATGTACCTGCTGGGCTGTGAGGAGTCTTGCTATGCTTCATTGTTCTACATGAAGAGTCAGGTCGGAGCTGATCACTGTTTCATAGGTGTGCTCTGTAAGGTAACCAGGAGGAGCAGCACATATGCTGACATTGGAATAATACAGAAAGACTAGAAAGGCCTTGCACAAGAATGACAGGCAATATTGTGAAATAGTCCATATTTTATATTCACACATACACACAAACATT
>JAEOAD010001953.1:0-65344 GCA_036365145.1 Orientallactaga sibirica
TTTCACAAACCAGGAAAGTTTCATCTTGCTGCACTGAAGACTCTTCGTAAGAAAGCAACTCATTTGCAGAACAGAACTGGCTTATTTCACACAGTACTGTGTTCGGCAATGAAGGTGTTTGTTTTCTAAACAAACTCCGTTAGAAAATGTGGTTAATCTACTAAATTGTACACCTTGTTAGATTACACAAACAAGGAAAGTTTGATCTTGCTTGAGTGAAGACTCTTAAGTAAAAGCCACTCATTTGCAGAACAGAACAGCCTTATTACACAGAGTACTGTGTTCGGCAATGAAGGCGTTTGTTGTCTAAACAAACTACGTTAGAAATGTGGTTAATCTACTAAATTGTACATCTTGTTAGATTACGCAAACTAGGAAAGTTTGATCTTGCTGCACTGAAGACTCTTCGTAAGAAAGCAACTCATTTGCAGAAGAGAACAGCCTTATTTCACACAGTACTGTGTTCGGCAATGAAGGCGTTTGTTTTCTAAACAAACTACGTTAGAAATGTGGTTAATCTACTAAATTGTACACCTTGTTAGATTACACAAACCAGGAAAGTTTGATCTTGCTGCACTGAAGACTCTTCGTAAGAAAGCAACTCATTTCCAGAACAGAACTGGCTTATTTCACCCAGTACTCTGTTCGGCAATGAAGGTGTTTGCTTTCTAAACAAACTACGTTAGAAATGTGGTTAATCTACTAAATTGTACACCTTGTTAGATTACACAAACAAGGAAAGTTTGATCTCGCTTCACTGAAGACTCTTCGTAAAAAAGCCACTCATTTGCGGAACAGAACAGCCTTATTACACAGAGTACTGTGTTCGGCAATGAAGGCGTTTGTTTTCTAAACAAACTACGTTAGAAATGTGGTTAATCTACTAAATTGTACACCTTGTTAGATTACACAAACTAGGAAAGTTTGATCTCGCTGCACTGAAGACTGTTCGTAAGAAAGCAACTGATTTGGGGAACAGAACAGCCTTATTTCACACAGTACTGTATTCGGCAATGAATGCGTTTGTTTTCTAAACAAACTATTTTAGAAATGATGGTAGTCTATTATGTTGTACATCTTGTTAGATTACACAAACTAGGAAAGTTTGATCTTGCTGCACTGAAGACTCATTATAAGAAAGCAACTCATTTGGGGAACAGAGCAGCCTTATTTACACAGTACTGTGTTCGGCAATGAAAGCGTTTGCTTACTAAACATACTACGTTAGAAATGTGGTTAATCTACTAAATTGTACATCTTGTTAGATTACACAAACCAGGAAAGTTTGATCTTGCTGCACTGAAGACTCTTCGTAAGAAAGCAACTCATTTGCAGAACAGAACTGGCTTATTTCACACAGTACTGTGTTCGGCAATGAAGGTGTTTGTTTTCTAAACAAACTACGTTAGAAATGTGGTTAATCTACTAAATTGTACACCTTGTTAGATTACACAAACTAGGAAAGTTTGATCTAGCTGCACTGAAGATTCTGCGTAAGAAAGCCACTCATTTGCGGAACAGAACAGCCTTGTTTCACAGAGTATTGTGTTTGGCAATGTAGGCGTTTGTTTTCTAAACAAACTACGTTAGAAATGTGATTAATCTACTAAGTTGTACATCTTGTTAGATTACGCAAACTAGGAAATTTTGATCTTGCTGCACTGAAGACTCTTCGTAAGAAAGCAACTCATTTGCAGAACAGAACAGCCTTATTTCACACAGTACTGTGTTCGGCAATGAAGGCGTTTGTTTTCTGAACAAACTACGTTAGAAATGTGGTTAATCTACTAAGTTGTACATCTTGTTAGATTACACAAACCAGGAAAGTTTGATCTTGCTGCACTGAAGACTCTTCGTAAGAAAGCAACTCATTTCCAGAACAGAACAGCCTTATTACACAGAGTACTGTGTTCAGCAATGAAGGCGTTTGTTGTCTAAACAAACTACGTTAGAAATGTGATTAATCTACTAAATTGTACATCTTGTTAGATTACGCAAACTAGGAAAGTTTGATCTTGCTGCACTGAAGACTCTTCGTAAGAAAGCAACTCATTTGCAGAAGAGAACAGCCTTATTTCACACAGTACTGTGTTCGGCAATGAAGGCGTTTGTTTTCTAAACAAACTACGTTAGAAATGTGGTTAATCTACTAAGTTGTACACCTTGTTAGATTACACAAACCAGGAAAGTTTGATCTTGCTGCACTGAAGACTCTTCGTAAGAAGGCACGTCATTGGCAGAACAGAACTGGCTTATTTCACACAGTACTGTGTTCGGCAATGAAGGTGTTTGTTTTCTAAACAAACTACGTTAGAAATGTGGTTAATCTACTAAATTGTACATCTTGTTAGATTTCACAAACCAGGAAAGTTTCATCTTGCTGCACTGAAGACTCTTCGTAAGAAAGCAACTCATTTGCAGAACAGAACTGGCTTATTTCACACAGTACTGTGTTCGGCAATGAAGGTGTTTGTTTTCTAAACAAACTACGTTAGAAATGTGGTTAATCTACTAAATTGTACACCTTGTTAGATTACACAAACAAGGAAAGTTTGATCTTGCTTGAGTGAAGACTCTTCGTAAAAAAGCCACTCATTTGCAGAACAGACCAGCCTTATTACACAGAGTACTGTGTTCGGCAATGAAGGCGTTTGTTGTCTAAACAAACTACGTTAGAAATGTGGTTAATCTACTAAATTGTACATCTTGTTAGATTTAAACAAACTAGGAAAGTGTGATCTTGCTGCATTGAAGACTCTTAGTAAGAAAGCAACTCATTTGGGGAACTGAACAGCGTTATTTCACACAGTACTGTGTTCGGCAATGAAGGCGTTTGTTTTCTAAACAAACTACGTTAGAAATGTGGTTAATCTACTAAGTTGTACATCTTGTTAGATTACACAAACCAGGAAAGTTTGATCTTGCTGCACTGAAGACTCTTCGTAAGAAAGCAACTCATTTCCAGAACAGAACTGGCTTATTTCACACAGTACTCTGTTCGGCAATGAAGGTGTTTGCTTTCTAAACAAACTACGTTAGAAATGTGGTTAATCTACTAAATTGTACACCTTGTGAGATTACACGAACTAGGAAAGTTTGATCTTGCTGCACTGAAGACTCTTCGTAAGAAAGCCACTCATTTGCGGAACAGAACAGCCTTATTTCACACAGTACTGTCTTCGGCAATGAAGGCGTTTGTTTTCTAAACAAACTACGTTAGAAATGTGATTAATCTACTAAGTTGTACATCTTGTTAGATTACACAAACTAGGAAAGTTTGATCTTGCTGCACTGAAGACTCTTCGTAAGAAAGCAACTCATTTGCAGAACAGAACAGCCTTATTTCACACAGTACTGTGTTCGGCAATGAAGGCGTTTGTTTTCTCAACAATCTACGTTAGAAATGTGGTGAATCTACTAAATTGTACACCTTGTTAGATTACACAAACTAGGAAAGTTTGATCTAGCTGCACTGAAGACTGTTCGTAAGAAAGCAACTGATTTGGGGAACAGAACAGCCTTATTTCACACAGTACTGTGTTCGGCAAGGAATGAGTTTGTTTTCTAAACAAACTACTTTAGAAATGATGGTAGTCTATTAAGTTGTACATCTTGTTAGATTACACAAACTAGGAAAGTTTGATCTAGCTGCACTGAAGATTCTTCGTAAAGAAAGCCACTCATTTCCAGAACAGAACAGCCTTATTTCACACAGTACTGTGTTCGGCAATGAAGGCGTTTGTTTTCTAAACAAACTACGTTAGAAATGTGGTTAATCTACTAAGTTGTACATCTTGTTAGATTACGCAAACTAGGAAAGTTTGATCTTGCTGCACTGAAGACTCTTCGTAAGAAAGCAACTCATTTGCAGAACAGAACTGGCTTATTTCACACAGTACTGTGTTCGGCAATGAAGGTGTTTGTTTTCTAAACAAACTACGTTAGAAATGTGGTTAATCTACTAAATTGTACACCTTGTTAGATTACACAAAGTAGGAAAGTTTGATCTTGCTGCACTGAAGACTCTTCGTAAGAAAGCCACTCATTTGCGGAACAGAACAGCCTTATTTCACACAGTACTGTGTTCGGCAATGAAGGCGTTTGTTTTCTAAACAAACTACGTTAGAAATGTGGTTAATCTACTAAGTTGTACATCTTGTTAGATTACACAAACCAGGAAAGTTTCATCTTGCTGCACTGAAGACTCTTCGTAAGAAAGCAACTCATTTGCAGAACAGAACTGGCTTATTTCACACAGTACTGTGTTCGGCAATGAAGGTGTTTGTTTTCTAAACAAACTACGTTAGAAATGTGGTTAATCTACTAAATTGTACACTTGTGAGATTACACAAACAAGGAAAGTTTGATCTAGCTTCACTGAAGACTCTTCGTAAAAAAGCCACTCATTTGCGGAACAGAACAGCCTTATTACACAGAGTACTGTGTTCGGCAATGAAGGCGTTTGTTTTCTAAACAAACTACGTTAGAAATGTGGTTAATCTACTAAATTGTACACCTTGTTAGATTACACAAACTAGGAAAGTTTGATCTTGCTGCACTGAAGACTGTTCGTAAGAAAGCAACTGATTTGGGGAACAGAACAGCCTTATTTCACACAGTACTGTGTTCGGCAAGCGAAGGCGTTTGTTTTCTAAACAAACTACTTTAGAAATGATTGTAGTCTATTATGTTGTACATCTTGTTAGATTACACAAACTAGGAAAGTTTGATCTTGCTGCACTGAAGACTCTTCGTAAGAAAGCCACTCATTTCTTGAACAGAACAGCCTTATTTCACACAGTACTGTGTGGCAATGAAGGCGTTTGTTTTCTAAACAAACTACGTTAGAAATGTGGTTAATCTACTACGTTGTACATCTTGTTAGATTACACAAACTAGGAAAGTTTGATCTTGCTGCACTGAAGACTCTTCGTAAGAAAGCCACTCATTTTGGAACAGAACAGCCTTATTTCACACAGTACTGTGTTCGGCAATGGCGTTTGTTTTCTAAAACAAACTACGTTAGAAATGTGGTTAATATACTAAATTGTACATCTTGTTAGATTTAACAAACTAGGAAAGTTTGATCTTGCTGCATTGAAGGCTCTTCGTAAGAAAGCAACTCATTTGGGGAACAGAACAGCCTTATTTCACACAGTACTGTGTTCGGCAATGAAGGCGTTTGTTTTCTGAACAAACTACGTCAGAACTGTGGTTATTCTACTAAATTGTACATCTTGTTAGATTAAGCAAACTAGGAAAGTTTTATCTTGCTGCACTGAAGACTCTTCGTAAGAAAGCAACTGATTTGGGAACAGAACAGCCTTATTTCACACAGTACTGTGTTCGCAATGAATGAGTTTGTTTTCTAAACAAACTACTTTAGAAATGATGGTAGTCTATTAAGTTGTACATCTTGTTAGATTACACAAACTAGGAAAGTTTGATCTTGCTGCACTGAAGACTCTTCGTAAGAAAGCCACTCATTTCCGGAACAGAACTGGCTTATATCACACAGTACTGTGTTCGGCAATGAAGGCGTTTGTTTTCTAAACAAACTACGTTAGAAATGTGGTTAATCTACTACGTTGTACATATTGTTAGATTACACAAACCAGGAAAGTTTCATCTTGCTGCACTGAAGACTCTTCGTAAGAAAGCAACTCATTTGCAGAACAGAACTGGCTTATTTCACACAGTACTGTGTTCGGCAATGAAGGCGTTTGTTTTCTAAACAAACTACGTTAGAAATGTGGTTAATCTACTCAGTTGTACATCTTGTTAGATTACACAAACCAGGAAAGTTTTATCTTGCTGCACTGAAGACTCTTCGTAAGAAAGCAACTCATTTGCAGAACAGAACTGGCTTATTTCACACAGTACTGTGTTCGGCAATGAAGGTGTTTGTTTTCTAAACAAACTACGTTAGAAATGTGGTTAATCTACTAAATTGTACACCTTGTTAGATTACACAAACAAGGAAAGTTTGATCTTGCTTCACTGAAGACTCTTCGTAAAAAAGCCACTCATTTGCGGAACAGAACAGCCTTATTTCACAGAGTACTGTGTTCGGCAATGAAGGCGTTTGTTTTCTAAACAAACTACGTTAGAAATGTGGTTAATCTACTAAGTTGTACATCTTGTTAGATTACACAAACCAGGAAAGTTTGATCTTGCTGCACTGAAGACTGTTCGTAAGAAAGCAACTGATTTGGGGAACAGAACAGCCTTATTTCACACAGTACTGTGTTCGGCAATGAAGGCGTTTGTTTTCTAAACAAACTACTTTAGAAATGATGGTAGTCTATTAAGTTGTACATCTTGTTAGATTACACAAACTAGGAAAGTTTGATCTAGCTGCACTGAAGACTCTTCGTAAGAAAGCCACTCATTTGCAGAACAGAACAGCCTTATTTCACACAGTACTGTGTTCGGCAATGAAGGCGTTTGTTTTCTAAACAAACTACGTTAGAAATGTGGTTAATCTACTACGTTGTACATCTTGTTAGATTACACAAACTAGGAAAGTTTGATCTTGCTGCACTGAAGACTCTTCGTAAGAAAGCCACTCATTCTTGGAACAGAACAGCCTTATTTCACACAATACTGTGTTCGGCAATGAAGGCATTTGTTTTCTAAACAAACTACGTTAGAAATGTGGTTAATCTACTAAGTTGTACATCTTGTTAGATTACACAAACCAGGAAAGTTTGATCTTGCTGCACTGAAGACTCTTCGTAAGAAAGCAACTCATTTGCAGAACAGAATTTATTTCACACAGTAACAATGAAGGCGTTTGTTTTTCTAAACAAACTACGTTAGAAATGTAGTTAATCTACATTGTACATCTTGTTAGATTACACAAACTAGGAAAGTTTGATCTTGCTGCACTGAAGGCAACTCATTTGCAGAACAGAACAGCCTTATTTCACACAGTACTGTGTTCAATGAAGGTGTTTGTTTTCTAAACAAACTACGTTAGAAATGTGGTTAATCTACTAAATTGTACATCTTGTTAGATTACACAAACTAGAAAAGTTTGATCTTGCTGCATTGAAGACTCTTCGTAAAGCAACTCATTTGCAGAACAGAACAGCCTTATTTCACACAGTACTGTGTTCGGCTGCAGGCGTTTGTTTTTCTAAACAAACTACGTTAGAAATGTGGTTAATCTACTAAGTTGTACATCTTTTGATTACACAAACAGAAGTTTGATCTTGCTGCACTGAAGACTCTTGTAAGAAAGCAACTCATTTGCAGAACAGAACTGGCTTATTTCACACAGTACTGTGTTGCAATGAAGGCGTTTGTTTTCTAAACAAACTACGTTAGAAATGTGGTTAATCTACTAAATTGTACATCTTGTTAGATTACACAAACTAGGAAAGTTTGATCTTGCTGCACTGAAGACTCTTCGTAAGAAAGCAACTCATTTGCAGAACAGAACTGCCTTATTTCACACAGTACTGTGTTCGGCAATGAAGGTGTTTGTTTTCTAAACAAACTACGTTAGAAATGTGGTTAATCTACTAAATTGTACATCTTGTTAGATTACACAAATTAGGAAAGTTTGATCTTGCTGCACTGAAGTAAAAAGCAACTCATTTTGCCTTATTTCACACAGTACTGTGTTCGGCAATGAAGGCGTTTGTTTTCTAAACAAACTACGTTAGAAATGTGGTTAATCTACTACGTTGTACATCTTGTTAGATTACACAAACTAGGAAAGTTTGATCTTGCTGCACTGAAGACTCTTGTAAGAAAGCCACTCATTTTGGGGAACAGAACAGCCTTATTTCACACAGTACTGTGTTCGCAAAAGGCGTTTGTTTTCTAAACAATGAATGGTTAATCTACTAAGTTGTACATCTTGTTAGATTCTAGGAAAGTTTGATCTTGCTGCACTGAAGACTCTTCGTAAGAAAGCAACTCATTTGCAGAACAGAACTGGCCTTATTTCACACAGTACTGTGTTACATGCAATGAAGGTGTTTGTTTTCTAAACAAACTACGTTAGAAATGGTTAATCTACTAAATTGTACATCTTGTTAGATTACACAAACTAGGAAAGTTTGATCTTACAGACTCTTGTAAGAAAGCCACTCATTTAGAACAGAACAGCCTTATTTCACACAGTACTTTCGGCAATGAAGGTGTTTGTTTTCTAAACAAACTACGTTAGAAATGTGTTTTAATCTACTAAGTTGTACATCTTGTTAGATTACACAAACTAGGAAAGTTTGATCTTGCTGCACTGAAGACTCTTGGTAAGAAAGCAACTCATTCCAGAACAGACTGGCCTTATTTCACACAGTACTGTGTTCGGCAATGAAGGCGTTTGTTTTCTAAACAAACTACGTTAGAAATATGGTTAATCTACTAAATTGTACATCTTGTTAGATTACGCAAACTAGGAAAGTTTGATCTTGCTGCACTGAAGACTCTTCGTAAGAAAGCAACTCATTTCCAGAACAGAACTGGCTTATTTCACACAGTACTGTGTTCGGCAATGAAGGTGTTTGTTTTCTAAACAAACTACGTTAGAAATGTGTTAATCTACTAAGTTGTACATCTTGTTAGATTACACAAACTAGGAAAGTTTGATCTTGCTGCACTGAAGACTCTTCGTAAGAAAGCCACTCATTTGCGGAACAGAACAGCCTTATTTCACACAGTACTGTGTTCGGCAATGAAGGCGTTTGTTTTCTAAACAAACTACGTTAGAAATGTGGTTAATCTACTAAATTGTACATCTTGTTAGATTACGCAAACTAGGAAAGTTTGATCTTGCTGCACTGAAGACTCTTCGTAAAGAAAGCAACTCATTTGCAGAACAGAGGCCTTATTTCACACAGTACTGTGTTCGGCAATGAAGGCATTTCTAAACAAACTACGTTAGAAACTGTGGTTAATCTACTAAATTGTACATCTTGTTAGATTACACAAACTAGGAAAGTTTGATCTTGCTGCACTGAAGACTCTTCGTAAGAAAGCAACTCATTTAGAACAGAACTGCCTTATTTCACACAGTACTGTGTTCGGCAATGAAGTGTTTGTTTTTTCTAAACAAACTACGTTAGAAATGTGGTTAGTCTACTAAATTGTACATCTTGTTAGATTACAAACTGTTTGATCTAGCTGCACTGAAGACTCTTCGTAAAGAAAGCCACTCATTTCCAGAACAGAACAGCCTTATTTCACACAGTACTGTGTTGGCAATGAAGGTGTTTGTTTTCTAAACAAACTACGTTAGAAATGATGATTAATCTACTAAGTTGTACATCTTGTTAGATTACACAAACTGAAAAGTTTGATCTTGCTGCACTGAAGACTCTTCGTAAGAAAGCAACTCATTTGCAGAACAGAACAGCCTTATTTCACACAGTACTGTGTTCGGCAAAAGGCGTTTGTTTTCTAAACAAACTACGTTAGAAATGTGGTTAATCTACTAAAGTTGTACATCTTGTTAGATTACACAAACCAGGAAAGTTTGATCTTGCTGCACTGAAGACTCTTCGTAAGAAAGCAACTCATTTGCAGAACAGAACTGGCTTATTTCACACAGTACTGTGTTCGGCAATGAATGAGTTTGTTTTCTAAACAAACTACGTTAGAAATGTGGTTAATCTACTAAATTGTACACCTTGTTATATTACACAAACTAGGAAAGTTTGATCTAGCTGCACTGAAGATTCTTCAGTAAGAAAGCCACTCATTTTGGAACAGAACAGCCTTGTTTCACAGTACTGTGTTCGGCAATGAAGGAGTTTGTTTTCTAAACAAACTACGTTAGAAATAATGATTAATCTACTAAGTTGTACATCTTGTTAGATTACGCAAACTAGGAAAGTTTGATCTTGCTGCACTGAAGACTCTTCGTAAGAAAGCAACTCATTTGCAGAACAGAACAGCCTTATTTCACACAGTACTGTGTTCGGCAATGAAGGCGTTGTTTTTTGTTTTTAAACAAACTACGTTAGAAATGTGGTTAATCTACTAAGTTGTACATCTTGTTAGATTACACAAACCAGGAAAATTTGATCTTGCTGCACTGAAGACTCTTCGTAAGAAAGCAACTCATTTCAGAACAGAACAGCCTTATTTCACACAGTACTGTGTTCGGCAATGAAGGTGTTTGTTTTTCTAAACAAACTACGTTAGAAATGTGGTTAATCTACTACGTTGTACATCTTGTTAGATTACACAAACTAGGAAAGTTTGATCTTGCTGCACTGAAGACTCTTTAGTAAAGAAAGTCACTCATTTGCGGAACAGAACAGCCTTATTTCACACAGTACTGTGTTCGGCAATGAAGGCGTTTGTTTTCTAAACAAACTACGTTAGAAATGTGGTTAATATACTAAATTGTACATCTTGTTAGATTTAACAAACTAGGAAAGTTTGATCTTGCTGCATTGAAGGCTCTTCGTAAGAAAGCAACTCATTTGGGGAACAGAACGGCCTTATTTCACACAGTACTGTGTTCGGCAATGAAGGCATTTGTTTTCTGAACAAACTACGTCAGAACTGTGGTTATTCTACTAAATTGTACATCTTGTTAGATTAAGCAAACTAGGAAAGTTTGATCTTGCTGCACTGAAGACTCTTCGTAAGAAAGCAACTGATTTGGGGAACAGAACAGCCTTATTTCACACAGTACTGTGTTCGGCAATGAATGAGTTTGTTTTCTAAACAAACTACTTTAGAAATGATGGTAGTCTATTAAGTTGTACATCTTGTTTCTAGCTGCACTGAAGACTCTTCGTAAGAAAGCCACTCATTTCCAGAACAGAACTGGCTTATTTCACACAGTACTGAGTTCGGCAATGAAGGTGTTTGTTTTCTAAACAAACTACGTTAGAAATGTGATTAATCTACTAAGTTGTACATCTTGTTAGATTACGCAAACTAGGAAAGTTTGATCTTGCTGCACTGAAGACTCTTCGTAAGAAAGCAACTCATTTGCAGAACAGAACTGGCTTATTTCACACAGTACTGTGTTCGGCAATGAAGGCGTCTGTTTTCTAAACAAACTACGTTAGAAATGTGGTTAATCTACTTAATTGTACATCTTGTTAGATTACACAAACCAGGAAAGTTTGATCTTGCTGCACTGAAGACTCTTCGTAAGAAAGCAACTCATTTCCAGAACAGAACTGGCTTATTTCACACAGTACTGAGTTCGGCAATGAAGGAGTTTGTTTTCTAAACAAACTACGTTAGAAATGTGGTTCATCTACTAAATTGTACACCTTGTTAGATTACACAAACTAGGAAAGTTTGATCTAGCTGCACTGAAGACTCTTCGTAAGAAAGCCACTCATTTGCGGAACAGAACAGCCTTATTACACAGAGTACTGTGTTCGGCAATGAAGACGTTTGTTGTCTAAACAAACTACGTTAGAAATGTGGTTAATCTACTAAATTGTACATCTTGTTAGATTAAACAAACTAGGAAAGTGTGAACTTGCTGCATTGAACACTCTTCGTAAGAAGGCAACTCATTTTGGAAACTGAACAGCCTTATTTCACACAGTACTGTGTTCGGCAATGAAGGCGTCTGTTTTCTAAACAAACTAAGTTAGAAATGTGGTTAATCTACAAAGTTGTACATCTTGTTAGATTACACAAACCAGGAAAGTTTGATCTTGCTGCACTGAAGACTCTTCGTAAGAAAGCAACTCATTTGCAGAACAGAACTGGCTTATTTCACACAGTACTGTGTTCGGCAATGAAGGCATTTGTTTTCTGAACAAACTACGTCAGAACTGTGGTTATTCTACTAAATTGTACATCTTGTTAGATTAAGCAAACTAGGAAAGTTTGATCTTGCTGCACTGAAGACTCTTCGTAAGAAAGCAACTGATTTGGGGAACAGAACAACCTTATTTCACACAGTACTGTGTTCGGCAACGAATGAGTTTGTTTTCTAAAGAAACTACTTTAGAAATGATGGTAGTCTATTAAGTTGTACATCTTGTTAGATTACACAAACTAGGAAAGTTTGATCTAGCTGCACTGAAGACTCTTCTTAAGAAAGCCACTCATTTGCGGAACAGAACAGCCTTAATTCACACAGTACTGTGTTCGGCAATGAAGGCGTTTGTTTTCTAAACAAACTACGTTAGAAATGTGGTTAATCTACTAAGTTGTACATCTTGTGAGATTACACAAACCAGGAAAGTTTGATCTTGCTGCACTGAAGACTCTTCGTAAGAAAGCAACTCATTTGCAGAACAGAACTGGCTTATTTCACACAGTACTGTGTTCGGCAATGAAGGCGTTTGTTTTCTAAACAAACTACGTTAGAAATGTGGTTAATCTACTAAGTTGTACATCTTGTTAGATTACACAAACCAGGAAAGTTTGATCTTGCTGCACTGAAGACTCTTCGTAAGAAAGCAACTCATATCCAGAACAGAACTGGCTTATTTCACACAGTACTGTGTTCGGCAATGAAAGTGTTTGTTTTCTAAACAAACTACGTTAGAAATGTGGTTAATCTACTAAATTGTACACCTTTTTAGATTACACAAACTAGGAAAGTTTGATCTTGCTGCACTGAAGACTCTTCGTAAGAAAGCAACTCATTTGCAGAACAGAACAGCCTTATTTCACACAGTACTGTGTTCGGCAATGAAGGCGTTTGTTTTCTAAACAAACAACGTTAGAAATGTGGTTAATCTAGTAAATTGTACATCTTGTTAGATTACACAAACCAGGAATGTTTGATCTTGCTGCACTGAAGACTCTTCGTAAGAAAGCAACTCATTTGCAGAACAGAACTGGCTTATTTCACACAGTACTGTGTTCGGCAATGAAGGTGTTTGTTTTCTAAACAAACTACGTTAGAAATGTGGTTAATCTACTAAATTGTACATCTTGTTAGATTTAACAAACTAGGAAAGTTTGATCTTGCTGCATTGAAGGCTCTTCGTAAGAAAGCAACTCATTTGCGGAACAGAACAGCCTTATTTCACACAATACTGTGTTCGGCAATGAAGGCGTTTGTTTTCTAAACAAACTACGTTAAAAATGTGGTTAATCTACTTAGTTGTACATCTTGTTAGATTACACAAACCAGGAAAGTTTGATCTTGCTGCACTGAAGACTCTTCGTAAGAAAGCAACTCATTTGCAGAACAGAACTGGCTTATTTCACACAGTACTGTGTTCGGCAACGAATGAGTTTGTTTTCTAAACAAACTACGTTAGAAATGTGGTTAATCTACTAAATTGTACCCCTTGTTATATTACACAAACTAGGAAAGTTTGATCTAGCTGCACTGAAGATTCTTCGTAAGAAAGCCACTCATTTGCGAAACAGAACAGCCTTGTTTCACAGAGTACTGTGTTCGGCAATGAAGGAGTTTGTTTTCTAAACAAACTACGTTAGAAATGTGATTAATCTACTAAGTTGTACATCTTGTTAGATTACGCAAACTAGGAAAGTTTGATCTTGCTGCACTGAAGACTCTTCGTAAGAAAGCAACTCATTTGCAGAACAGAACAGCCTTATTTCACACAGTACAGTGTTCGGCAATTAAGGCGTTTGTTTTCTAAACAAACTACGTTAGAAATGTGGTGAATCTACTAAGTTGTACATTGTGTTAGATTACACAAACCAGGAAAATTTGATCATGCTGCACTGAAGACTCTTCGTAAGAAAGCAACTCATTTCCAGAACAGAACTGGCTTATTTCACACAGTACTGTGTTCGGCAATGAAGGTGTTTGTTTTCTAAACAAACTACGTTAGAAATGTGGTTAATCTACTAAATTGTACACCTTTTTAGATTACACAAACTAGGAAAGTTTGATCTAGCTGCACTGAAGACTCTTCGTAAAAAAGCCACTCATTTGCGGAACAGAACAGCCTTATTACACAGAGTACTGTTTTCGGCAATGACGGCGTTTGTTGTCTAAACAAACTACGTTAGAAATGTGGTTAATCTACTAAATTGTACATCTTGTTAGATTAAACAAACTAGGAAAGTGTGATCTTGCTGCATTGAAGACTCTTCGTAAGAAAGCAACTCATTTGCAGAACAGAACAGCCTTCTTTCACACAGTACTGTGTTCGGCAATGAAGGCGTTTGTTTTCTAAACAAACTACGTTAGAAATGTGGTTAATCTACTACGTTGTACATCTTGTTAGATTACACAAACTAGGAAAGTTTGATCTTGCTGCACTGAAGACTCTTCGTAAGAAAGTCACTCATTTGCGGAACAGAACAGCCTTATTTCACACAGTACTGTGTTCGGCAATGAAGGCGTTTGTTTTCTAAACAAACTACGTTAGAAATGTGGTTAATATACTAAATTGTACATCTTGTTAGATTTAACAAACTAGGAAAGTTTGATCTTGCTGCATTGAAGGCTCTTCGTAAGAAAGCAACTCATTTGGGGAACAGAACGGCCTTATTTCACACAGTACTGTGTTCGGCAATGAAGGCATTTGTTTTCTGAACAAACTACGTCAGAACTGTGGTTATTCTACTAAATTGTACATCTTGTTAGATTAAGCAAACTAGGAAAGTTTGATCTTGCTGCACTGAAGACTCTTCGTAAGAAAGCAACTGATTTGGGGAACAGAACAGCCTTATTTAACACAGTACTGTGTTCGGCAACGAATGAGTTTGTTTTCTAAACAAACTACTTTAGAAATGATGGTAGTCTATTAAGTTGTACATCTTGTTTCTAGCTGCACTGAAGACTCTTCGTAAGAAAGCCACTCATTTCCAGAACAGAACTGGCTTATTTCACACAGTACTGAGTTCGGCAATGAAGCTGTTTGTTTTCTAAACAAACTACGTTAGAAATGTGATTAATCTACTAAGTTGTACATCTTGTTAGATTACGCAAACTAGGAAAGTTTGATCTTGCTGCACTGAAGACTCTTCGTAAGAAAGCCACTCATTTGCGGAACAGAACAGCCTTATTTCACACAATACTGTGTTGGGCAATGAAGGCGTTTGTTTTCTAAACAAACTACGTTACAAATGTGGTTAATCTACTTAGTTGTACATCTTGTTAGATTACACAAACCAGGAAAGTTTGATCTTGCTGCACTGAAGACTCTTCGTAAGAAAGCAACTCATTTGCAGAACAGAACTGGCTTATTTCACACAGAACTGTGTTCGGCAACGAATGAGTTTGTTTTCTAAACAAACTACGTTAGAAATGTGGTTAATCTACTAAATTGTACCCCTTTTTATATTACACAAACTAGGAAAGTTTGATCTAGCTGCACTGAAGATTCTTCGTAAGAAAGCCACTCATTTGCGAAACAGAACAGCCTTGTTTCACAGAGTACTGTGTTCGGCAATGAAGGAGTTTGTTTTCTAAACAAACTACGTTAGAAATGTGATTAATCTACTAAGTTGTACATCTTGTTAGATTACGCAAACTAGGAAAGTTTGATCTTGCTGCACTGAAGACTCTTCGTAAGAAAGCAACTCATTTGCAGAACAGAACAGCCTTATTTTTCACACAGTACAGTGTTCGGCAATGAAGGCGCGTTTGTTTTCTAAACAAACTACGTTAGAAATGTGGTGAATCTACTAAGTTGTACATTTTGTTAGATTACACAAACCAGGAAAATTTGATCATGCTGCACTGAAGACTCTTCGTAAGAAAGCAACTCATTTCCAGAACAGAACTGGCTTATTTCACACAGTACTGTGTTCGGCAATGAAGGTGTTTGTTTTCTAAACAAACTACGTTAGAAATGTGGTTAATCTACTAAATTGTACACCTTTTTAGATTACACAAACTAGGAAAGTTTGATCTAGCTGCACTGAAGACTCTTCGTAAAAAAGCCACTCATTTGCGGAACAGAACAGCCTTATTTCACAGAGTACTGTGTTCGGCAATGAAGGCGTTTGTTTTCTAAACAAACTACGTTAGAAATGTGGTTAATATACTCAATTGTACATCTTGTTAGATTTAACAAACTAGGAAAGTTTGATCTTGCTGCATTGAAGGCTCTTCGTAAGAAAGCAACTCATTTGGGGAACAGAACGGCCTTATTTCACACAGTACTGTGTTCGGCAATGAAGGCATTTGTTTCCTGAACAAACTACGTCAGAACTGTGGTTATTCTACTAAATTGTACATCTTGTTAGATTAAGCAAACTAGGAAAGTTTGATCTTGCTGCACTGAAGACTCTTCGTAAGAAAGCAACTGATTTGGGGAACAGAACAGCCTTATTTAACACAGTACTGTGTTCGGCAATGAATGAGTTTGTTTTCTAAACAAACTACTTTAGAAATGATGGTAGTCTATTAAGTTGTACATCTTGTTTTTAGCTGCACTGAAGACTCTTCGTAAGAAAGCCACTCATTTCTAGAACAGAACTGGCTTATTTCACACAGTACTGAGTTCGGCAATGAAGGTGTTTGTTTTCTAAACAAACTACGTTAGAAATGTGATTAATCTACTAAGTTGTACATCTTGTTAGATTACGCAAACTAGGAAAGTTTGATCTTGCTGCACTGAAGACTCTTCGTAAGAAAGCAACTCATTTGCAGAACAGAACAGCCTTATTTCACACAGTACTGTGTTCGGCAATGAAGGCGTCTGTTTTCTAAACAAACTACGTTAGAAATGTGGTTAATCTACTAAATTGTACATCTTGTTAGATTACACAAACCAGGAAAGTTTGATCTTGCTGCACTGAAGACTCTTCGTAAGAAAGCAACTCATTTGCAGAACAGAACTGTCTTATTTCACACAGTACTGTGTTCGGCAATGAAGGTGTTTGTTTTCTAAACAAACTACATTAGAAATGTGGTTCATCTATTAAATTGTACACCTTGTTAGATTACACAAACTAGGAAAGTTTGATCTTGCTTCACTGAAGACTCTTCGTAAAGAAGCCACTCATTTTTGGAACAGAACAGCTTTATTACACAGAGTACTGTGTTCGGCAATGAAGACGTTTGTTTCTAAACAAACTACGTTAGAAATGTGGTTAATCTACTAAATTGTACATCTTGTTAGATTAAACAAACTAGGAAAGTATGATCTTGCTGCATTGAAGACTCTTCGTTAGAAAGCAACTCATTTGGGGAACAGAACAGCCTTATTTCACACAGTACTGTGTTCGGAAATGAAGGCGTTTGTTTTCTAAACAAACTACGTTAGAAATGTGGTTCATCTACTAAATTGTACACCTTGTTAGATTACACAAACTAGGAAAGTTTGATCTAGCTGCACTGAAGACTCTTCGTAAGAAAGCCACTCATTTATGGAACAGAACAGCCTTATTACACAGAGTACTGTGTTCGGGCAATGAAGACGTTTGTTGTCTAAACAAACTACGTTAGAAATGTGGTTAATCTACTAAATTGGACATCTTGTTAGATTAAACAAACTAGGAAAGTGTGATCTTGCTGCATTGAAGACTCTTCGTAAGAAAGCAACTCATTTGGGGAACTGAACAGCCTTATTTTACACAGTACTGTGTTCGGCAATGAAGGCGTCTGTTTTCTAAACAAACTAAGTTAGAAATGTGGTTAATCTACTAAGTTGTACATCTTGTGAGATTACACAAACCAGGAAAGTTTGATCTTTCTGCACTGAAGACTCTTCGTAAGAAAGCAACTCATTTGCAGAACAGAACTGGCTTATTTCACACAGTACTGTGTTCGGCAATGAAGGCATTTGTTCTCTGAACAAACTACGTCAGAACTGTGGTTATTCTACCAAATTGTACATCTTGTTAGATTAAGCAAACTAGGAAAGTTTGATCTTGCTGCACTGAAGACTCTTCGTAAGAAAGCAACTGATTTGGGGAACAGAACAGCCTTATTTCACACAGTACTGTGTTCGGCAACGAATGAGTTTGTTTTCTAAACAAACTACTTTAGAAATGATGTTAGTCTATTAAGTTGTACATCTTGTTAGATTACACAAACTAGGGAAAGTTTGATCTAGCTGCACTGAAGACTCTTCGTAAGAAAGCCACTCATTTGCGGAACAGAACAGCCTTATTTCACACAGTACTGTGTTCGGCAATGAAGGCGTTTGTTTTCTAAACAAACTACGTTAGAAATGTGGTTAATCTACTAAGTTGTACATCTTGTGAGATTACACAAACCAGGAACGTTTGATCTTGCTGCACTGAAGACTCTTCGTAAGAAAGCAACTCATTTGCAGAACAGAACAGGCTTATTTCACACAGTACTGTGTTCGGCAATGAAGGCGTTTGTTTTCTAAACAAACTACGTTAGAAATGTGGTTAATCTACTAAGTTGTACATCTTGTTTGATTACACAAACCAGGAAAGTTTGATCTTGCTGCACTGAAGACTCTTCGTAAGAAAGCAACTCATATCCAGAACAGAACTGGCTTATTTCACACAGTACTGTGTTCGGCAACGAATGAGTTTGTTTTCTAAACAAACTACTTCAGAAATGATGGTAGTCTATTAAGTTGTACATCTTGTTAGATTAAGCAAACTAGGAAAGTTTGATCTTGCTGCACTGAAGACTCTTCGTAAGAAAGCAACTCATTTGGGGAACAGAACGGCCTTATTTCACACAGTACTGTGTTCGGCAATGAAGGCATTTGTTTTCTGAACAAACTACGTCAGAACTGTGGTTATTCTACTAAATTGTACATCTTGTTAGATTAAGCAAACTAGGAAAGTTTGATCTTGCTGCACTGAAGACTCTTCGTAAGAAAGCAACTGATTTGGGGAACAGAACAGCCTTATTTAACACAGTACTGTGTTCGGCAACGAATGAGTTTGTTTTCTAAACAAACTACTTTAGAAATGATGGTAGTCTATTAAGTTGTACATCTTGTTTCTAGCTGCACTGAAGACTCTTCGTAAGAAAGCCACTCATTTCTAGAACAGAACTGGCTTATTTCACACAGTACTGAGTTCGGCAATGAAGGTGTTTGTTTTCTAAACAAACTACGTTAGAAATGTGATTAATCTACTAAGTTGTACATCTTGTTAGATTACGCAAACTAGGAAAGTTTGATCTTGCTGCACTGAAGACTCTTCGTAAGAAAGCAACTCATTTGCAGAACAGAACAGCCTTATTTCACACAGTACTGTGTTCGGCAATGAAGGCGTCTGTTTTCTAAACAAACTACGTTAGAAATGTGGTTAATCTACTAAATTGTACATCTTGTTAGATTACACAAACCAGGAAAGTTTGATCTTGCTGCACTGAAGACTCTTCGTAAGAAAGCAACTCATTTGCAGAACAGAACTGTCTTATTTCACACAGTACTGTGTTCGGCAATGAAGGTGTTTGTTTTCTAAACAAACTACATTAGAAATGTGGTTAATCTATTAAATTGTACACCTTGTTAGATTACACAAACTAGGAAAGTTTGATCTTGCTTCACTGAAGACTCTTCGTAAAGAAGCCACTCATTTGCGGAACAGAACAGCTTTATTACACAGAGTACTGTGTTCGGCAATGAAGACGTTTGTTGTCTAAACAAACTACGTTAGAAATGTGGTTAATCTACTAAATTGTACATCTTGTTAGATTAAACAAACTAGGAAAGTATGATCTTGCTGCATTGAAGACTCTTCGTTAGAAAGCAACTCATTTGGGGAACTGAACAGCCTTATTTCACACAGTACTGTGTTCGGAAATGAAGGCGTTTGTTTTCTAAACAAACTACGTTAGAAATGTGGTTCATCTACTAAATTGTACACCTTGTTAGATTACACAAACTAGGAAAGTTTGATCTAGCTGCACTGAAGACTCTTCGTAAGAAAGCCACTCATTTGCGGAACAGAACAGCCTTATTACACAGAGTACTGTGTTCGGCAATGAAGACGTTTGTTGTCTAAACAAACTACGTTAGAAATGTGGTTAATCTACTAAATTGGACATCTTGTTAGATTAAACAAACTAGGAAAGTGTGATCTTGCTGCATTGAAGACTCTTCGTAAGAAAGCAACTCATTTGGGGAACTGAACAGCCTTATTTTACACAGTACTGTGTTCGGCAATGAAGGTGTTTGTTTTCTAAACAAACTAAGTTAGAAATGTGGTTAATCTACTAAGTTGTACATCTTGTGAGATTACACAAACCAGGAAAGTTTGATCTTTCTGCACTGAAGACTCTTCGTAAGAAAGCAACTCATTTGCAGAACAGAACTGGCTTATTTCACACAGTACTGTGTTCGGCAATGAAGGCATTTGTTCTCTGAACAAACTACGTCAGAACTGTGGTTATTCTACCAAATTGTACATCTTGTTAGATTAAGCAAACTAGGAAAGTTTGATCTTGCTGCACTGAAGACTCTTCGTAAGAAAGCAACTGATTTGGGGAACAGAACAGCCTTATTTCACACAGTACTGTGTTCGGCAACGAATGAGTTTGTTTTCTAAACAAACTACTTTAGAAATGATGGTAGTCTATTAAGTTGTACATCTTGTTAGATTACACAAACTAGGAAAGTTTGATCTAGCTGCACTGAAGACTCTTCGTAAGAAAGCCACTCATTTGCGGAACAGAACAGCCTTATTTCACACAGTACTGTGTTCGGCAATGAAGGCGTTTGTTTTCTAAACAAACTACGTTAGAAATGTGGTTAATCTACTAAGTTGTACATCTTGTGAGATTACACAAACCAGGAACGTTTGATCTTGCTGCACTGAAGACTCTTCGTAAGAAAGCAACTCATTTGCAGAACAGAACAGGCTTATTTCACACAGTACTGTGTTCGGCAATGAAGGCGTTTGTTTTCTAAACAAACTACGTTAGAAATGTGGTTAATCTACTAAGTTGTACATCTTGTTAGATTACACAAACCAGGAAAGTTTGATCTTGCTGCACTGAAGACTCTTCGTAAGAAAGCAACTCATATCCAGAACAGAACTGGCTTATTTCACAGAGTACTGTGTTCGGCAACGAATGAGTTTGTTTTCTAAACAAACTACTTCAGAAATGATGGTAGTCTATTAAGTTGTACATCTTGTTAGATTAAGCAAACTAGGAAAGTTTGATCTTGCTGCACTGAAGACTCTTCGTAAGAAAGCAACTCATTTGGGGAACAGAACAGCCTTATTTCACAGAGTACTGTGTTCGGCAATGAATTGGTTTGTTTTCTAAACAAACTACTTTAGAATGATGGTAGTCTATTAAGTTGTACATCTTGTTAGATTACACAAACTAGGAAAGTTTGATCTTGCTGCACTAAAGACTCTTCATAAGAATGCAACTCATTTGTAGAACAGAACTGGCTTACTTCACACAGTACTGCGTTCGGCAATGAAGGTGTTTGTTTTCTAAACAAACTACGTTAGAAATGTGGTTAATCTACTAAATTGTACATCTTGTTAGATTACACAAACTAGGAAAGTTTGATCTTGTTTCACTGAAGACTCATCATAAGAAAGCAACTCATTTGGGGAACAGAAGAGCCTTATTTACACAGTACTGTGTTCGGCAATGAAGGCGTTTGTTTTCTAAACAAACTACGTTAGAAATGTGGTTAATCTACTAAATTGTACATCTTGTTAGATTACACAAACCAGGAAAGTTTGATATTGCTGCACTGAAGAATCCTCGTAAGAAAGCAACTCATTTCCAGAACAGAACTGGCTTATTTCACACAGTACTGTGTTCGGCAATGAAGGTGTTTGTTTTCTAAACAAACTACGTTAGAAATGTGGTTAATCTACTAAATTGTACATCTTGTTAGATTAAACAAACTAGGAAAGTGTGATCTTGCTGCATTGAAGACTCTTCATAAGAAAGCAACTCATGTGGGGAACTGAACAGCCTTATTTCACACAGTACTGTGTTCGGCAATGAAGGCGTTTGTTTTCTAAACAAACTACGTTAGAAATGTGGTTAATCTACTAAGTTGTACATCTTGTTAGAATACACAAACCAGGAAAGTTTGATCTTGCTGCACTGAAGACTCTTCGTAAGAAAGCAACTCATTTCCAGAACAGAACTGGCTTATTTCACACAGTACTGAGTTCGGCAATGAAGGCGTTTGTTTTCTAAACAAACTACGTTAGAAATGTGGTTAATCTACTAAATTGTACACCTTGTTAGATTACACAAACTAGGAAAGTTTGATCTAGCTGCACTGAAGACTCTTCGTAAGAAAGCCACTCATTTGCGGAACAGAACAGCCTTATTTCACACAGTACTGTGTTCGGCAATGAAGGCGTTTGTTTTCTAAACAAACTAAGTTAGAAATGTGGTTAATCTACTAAATTGTACATCTTGTTAGATTACACAAACCAGGAAAGTTTGATCTTGCTGCACTGAAGACTCTTCGTAAGAAAGCAACTCATTTGCAGAACAGAACTGGCTTATTTCACACAGTACTGTGTTCGGCAATGAAGGCATTTGTTTTCTGAACAAACTACGTCAGAACTGTGGTTATTCTACTAAATTGTACATCTTGTTAGATTAAGCAAACTAGGAAAGTTTGATCTTGCTGCACTGAAGACTCTTCGTAAGAAAGCAACTGATTTGGGGAACAGAACAGCCTTATTTCACACAGTACTGTGTTCGGCAACGAATGAGTTTGTTTTCTAAACAAACTACTTTAGAAATGATGGTAGTCTATTACGTTGTACATCTTGTTAGATTACACAAACTAGGAAAGTTTGATCTAGCTGCACTGAAGACTCTTCGTAAGAAAGCCACTCATTTCCGGAACAGAACTGGCTTATTTCACACAGTACTGTGTTCGGCAACGAATGAGTTTGTTTTCTAAAGAAACTACTTTAGAAATGATGGTAGTCTATTAAGTTGTACATCTTGTTAGATTAAGCAAACTAGGAAAGTTTGATCTTGCTGCACTGAAGACTCTTCGTAAGAAAGCAACACATTTGGGGAACAGAACAGCCTTATTTCCCAGAGTACTGTGTTCGGCAATGAATTGGTTTGTTTTCTAAACAAACTACTTTTGAATGATGGTAGTCTATTAAGTTGTACATCTTGTTAGATTACACAAACTAGGAAAGTTTGATCCTGCTGCACTGAAGACTCTTCGTAAGAAAGCAACTCATTTGTAGAACAGAACTGGTTTACTTCACACAGTACTGTGTTCGGCAATGAAGGTGTTTGTTTTCTAAACAAACTACGTTAGAAATGTGGTTAATCTACTAAGTTGTACATCTTGTTAGATTACACAAACTAGGAAAGTTTGATCTTGTTTCACTGAAGACTCATCATAAGAAAGCAACTCATTTGGGGAACAGAACAGCCTTATTTACACAGTACTGTGTTCGGCAATGAAGGCGTTTGTTTTCTAAACAAACTACGATAGAAATGTGGTTAATCTACTAAGTTGTACATCTTGTTAGATTACACAAACCAGGAAAGTTTGATCTTGCTGCACTGAAGACTCCTCGTAAGAAAGCAACTCATTTGCAGAACAGAACTGGCTTATTTCACACAGTACTGTGTTCGGCAATGAAAGTGTTTGTTTTCTAAACAAACTACGTTAGAAATGTGGTTAATCTACTAAATTGTACACCTTGTTAGATTACACAAACTAGGAAAGTTTGATCTTGCTGCACTGAAGACTCTTCGTAAGAAAGCAACTCATTTGCAGAACAGAACAGCCTTATTTCACACAGTACTGTGTTCGGCAATGAAGGCGTTTGTTTTCTAAACAAACTACGTTAGAAATGTGGTTAATCTACTACGTTGTACATGTTGTTAGATTACACAAACCAGGAAAGTTTGATCTTGCTACACTGAAGACTCTTCGTAAGAAAGCAACTCATTTGCAGAACAGAACAGCCTTATTTCACACAGTACTGTGTTCGGCAATGAAGGTGTTTGTTTTCTAAACAAACTACGTTAGAAATGTTGTTAATCTACTAAATTGTACATCTTGTTAGATTACACAAACTAGGAAAGTTTGATCTTGCTGCACTGAAGAGTCTTCGTAAGAAAGCCACTCATTTGCGGAACAGAACAGCCTTATTTTACACAGTACTGTGTTCGGCAATGAAGGCGTTTGTTTTCTAAACAAACTATGTTAGAAATGTGGTTAATCTACTAAATTGTACATCTTGTTAGATTAAACAAACTAGGAAAGTTTGATCGTGCTGCATTGAAGACTCTTCGTAAGAAAGCAACTGATTTGGGGAACAGAACAGCCTTATTTCACACAGTACTGTGTTCGGCAATGAAGGCGTTTGTTTTCTAAACAAACTACGTTAGAAATGTGGTTAATCTACAAAATTGTACATCTTGTTAGATTACACAAACCAGGAAAGTTTGATCTTGCTGCACTGAAGACTCTTCGTAAGAAAGCAACTCATTTCCAGAACAGATCTGGCTTATTTCACACAGTACTGAGTTCGGCAATGAAGGTGTTTGCTTTCTAAACAAACTACGTTAGAAATGTGGTTAATCTACTAAATTGTACACCTTGTTAGATTACACATCAAGGAAAGTTTGATCTAGCTGCACTGAAGACTCTTCGTAAGAAAGCCACTCATTTGCGGAACAGAAGAGCCTTATATCACACAGTACTGTGTTCGGCAATGAAGGCGTTTGTTTTCTAAACAAAGTACGTTAGAAATGTGGTTAATCTACTAAATTGTATGTCTTGTTAGATTACGCAAACTAGGAAAGTTTGATCCTGCTGCACTGAAGACTCTTCGTAAGAAAGCTACTCATTTGCAGAATAGAACAGTCTTATTTCACACAGTACTGTGTTCCGCAATGAAGGCGTTTGTTTTCTAAACAAACTACGTTAGAAATGTGGTTAATCTACTAAGTTGTACATCTTGTTAGATTACACAAACCAGGAAAGTTTGATCTTGCTGCACTGAAGACTGTTCGTAAGAAAGCAACTCATTTGCAGAACAGAACTGGCTTGTTTCACACAGCACTGTGTTCGGCAATGAAGGTGTTTGTTTTTTAAACAAACTACGTTAGAAATGTGGTTAATCTACTAAATTGTACATCTTGTTAGATTACACAAACTAGGAAAGTGTGGTCTTGCTGCATTGAAGACTCTTCGTAAGAAAGCAACTCATTTGCAGAACAGAACAGCCTTCTTTCACACAGTACTGTGTTCGGCAATGAAGGCGTTTGTTTTCTCAACAAACTACGTTAGAAATGTGGTTAATCTACTACGTTGTACATCTTGTTAGATTACACAAACTAGGAAAGTTTGATCTAGCTGCACTGAAGACTCTTCGTAAGAAAGCCACTCATTTGCGGAACAGAACAGCCTTATTTCACACAGTACTGTGTTCGGCAATGAAGGCGTTTGTTTTCTCAACAAACTACGTTAGAAATGTGGTTAATATACTAAATTGTACATCTTGTTAGATTTAACAAACTAGGAAAGTTTGATCTTGCTGCATTGAAGGCTCTTCGTAAGAAAGCAACTCATTTGGGGAACAGAACGGCCTTATTTCACACAGTACTGTGTTCGGCAATGAAGGCATTTGTTTTCTGAACAAACTACGTCAGAACTGTGGTTATTCTACTAAATTGTACATCTTGTTAGATTAAGCAAACTAGGAAAGTTTGATCTTGCTGCACTGAAGACTCTTCGTAAGAAAGCAACTGATTTGGGGAACAGAACAGCCTTATTTCACACAGTACTGTGTTAGAATGAATGAGTTTGTTTTCTAAACAAACTACTTTAGAAATGATGGTAGTCTATTAAGTTGTACATCTTGTTTCTAGCTGCACTGAAGACTCTTCGTAAGAAAGCCACTCATTTCCAGAACAGAACTGGCTTATTTCACACAGTACTGAGTTCGGCAATGAAGGTGTTTGTTTTCTAAACAAACTACGTTAGAAATGTGATTAATCTACTAAGTTGTACATCTTGTTAGATTACGCAAACTAGGAAAGTTTGATCTTGCTGCACTGAAGACTCTTCGTAAGAAAGCAACTCATTTGCAGAACAGAACAGCCTTATTTCACACAGTACTGTGTTCGGCAATGAAGGCGTCTGTTTTCTAAACAAACTACGTTAGAAATGTGGTTAATCTACTAAATTGTACATCTTGTTAGATTACACAAACCAGGAAAGTTTGATCTTGCTGCATTGAAGACTCTTCGTAAGAAAGCAACTCATTTGGGGAACTGAACAGCCTTATTTCACACAGTACTGTGTTCGGCAATGAAGGCGTTTGTTTTCTAAACAAACTACGTTAGAAATGTGGTTAATCTACTAAGTTGTACATCTTGTTAGAATACACAAACCAGGAAAGTTTGATCTTGCTGCACTGAAGACTCTTCGTAAGAAAGCAACTCATTTCCAGAACAGAACTGGCTTATTTCACACAGTACTGAGTTCGGCAATGAAGGCGTTTGTTTTCTAAACAAACTACGTTAGAAATGTGGTTCATCTACTAAATTGTACACCTTGTTAGATTACACAAACTAGGAAAGTTTGATCTAGCTGCACTGAAGACTCTTCGTAAGAAAGCCACTCATTTGCGGAACAGAACAGCCTTATTACACAGAGTACTGTGTTCGGCAATGAAGACGTTTGTTGTCTAAACAAACTACATTAGAAATGTGGTTAATCTACTAAATTGTACATCTTGTTAGATTAAACAAACTAGGAAAGTGTGATCTTGCTGCATTGAAGACTCTTCGTAAGAAAGCAACTCATTTGGGGAACTGAACAGCCTTATTTCACACAGTACTGTGTTCGGCAATGAAGGCGTCTGTTTTCTAAACAAACTAAGTTAGAAATGTGGTTAATCTACTAAGTTGTACATCTTGTTAGATTACACAAACCAGGAAAGTTTGATCTTGCTGCACTGAAGACTCTTTCAGAAGAAAGCAACTCATTTGCAGAACAGAACTGGCTTATTTCACACAGTACTGTGTTCGGCAATGAAGGCATTTGTTTTCTGAACAAACTACGTCAGAACTGTGGTTATTCTACTAAATTGTACATCTTGTTAGATTAAGCAAACTAGGAAAGTTTGATCTTGCTGCACTGAAGACTCTTTGTAAGAAAGCAACTGATTTGGGGAACAGAACAGCCTTATTTCACACAGTACTGTGTTCGGCAATGAATGAGTTTGTTTTCTAAACAAACTACTTTAGAAATGATGGTAGTCTATTAAGTTGTACATCTTGTTTCTAGCTGCACTGAAGACACTGAAGAAGAAAGCCACTCATTTCCAGAACAGAACTGGCTTATTTCACACAGTACTGAGTTCGGCAATGAAGGTGTTTGTTTTCTAAACAAACTACGTTAGAAATGTGATTAATCTACTAAGTTGTACATCTTGTTAGATTACGCAAACTAGGAAAGTTTGATCTTGCTGCACTGAAGACTCTTCGTAAGAAAGCAACTCATTTGCAGAACAGAACTGGCTTATTTCACACAGTACTGTGTTCTGCAATGAAGGCGTTGTTTTCTAAACAAACTACGTTAGAAATGTGGTTAATCTACTAAATTGTACATCTTGTTAGATTAAACAAACCAGGAAAGTTTGATCTTGCTGCACTGAAGACTCTTCGTAAGAAAGCAACTCATTTGGGGAACAGAACTGGCTTATTTCACACAGTACTGTGTTGGCAATGAAGGAGTTTGTTTTCTAAACAAACTACGTTAGAAATGTGGTTAATCTACTAAATTGTACATCTTGTTAGATTACACAAACTAGGAAAGTTTGATCTAGCTGCACTGAAGACTCTTTGTAAGAAAGCAACTCATTTCCGGAACAGAACAGGCTTATTTCACACAGTACTGTGTTCGGCAATGAAGGCGTTTGTTTTCTAAACAAACTACGTTAGAAATGTGGTTAATCTACTAAATTGTACATCTTGTTAGATTAAACAAACTAGGAAAGTTTGATCTTGCTGCATTGAAGACTCTTCGTAAGAAAGCAACTCATTTTGGGAACAGAACAGCCTTATTTCACACAGTACTGTGTTCGGCAATGAAGGCGTTTGTTTTCTAAACAAACTAAGTTAGAAATGTGGTTAATCTACTAAGTTGTACATCTTGTTAGATTACACAAACCAGGAAAGTTTGATCTTGCTGCACTGAAGACTCTTCGTAAGAAAGCAACTCATTTGCAGAACAGAACTGGCTTATTTCACACAGTACTGTGTTCGGCAATGAAGGCATTTGTTTTCTGAACAAACTACGTCAGAACTGTGGTTATTCTACTAAATTGTACATCTTGTTAGATTAAGCAAACTAGGAAAGTTTGATCTTGCTGCACTGAAGACTCTTTGTAAGAAAGCAACTGATTTGGGGAACAGAACAGCCTTATTTCACACAGTACTGTGTTCGGCAACGAATGAGTTTGTTTTCTAAAGAAACTACTTTTTAGAAATGATGGTAGTCTATTAAGTTGTACATCTTGTTAGATTACACAAACTAGGAAAGTTTGATCTAGCTGCACTGAAGACTCTTCTTAAGAAAGCCACTCATTTGCGGAACAGAACAGCCTTATTTCACACAGTACTGTGTTCGGCAATGAAGGCGTTTGTTTTCTAAACAAACTACGTTAGAAATGTGGTTAATCTACTAAGTTGTACATCTTGTTAGATTACACAAACTAGGAAAGTTTGATCTTGCTGCACTGAAGACTCTTCGTAAGAAAGCAACTCATTTGCAGAACAGAACTGGCTTATTTCACACAGTACTGTGTTCGGCAATGAAGGCGTTTGTTTTCTAAACAAACTACGTTAGAAATGTGGTTAATCTACTAAGTTGTACATCTTGTTAGATTACACAAACCAGGAAAGTTTGATCTTGCTGCACTGAAGACTCTTCGTAAGAAAGCAACTCATTTCCAGAACAGAACTGGCTTATTTCACACAGTACTGTGTTCGGCAATGAAGGTGTTTGTTTTCTAAACAAACTACGTTAGAAATGTGGTTAATCTACTAAATTGTACATCTTGTTAGATTACACAAACTAGGAAAGTTTGATCTTGCTGCACTGAAGACTCTTCGTAAGAAAGCAACTCATTTGCAGAACAGAACAGCCTTATTTCACACAGTACTGTGTTCGGCAATGAAGGCGTTTGTTTTCTAAACAAACAACGTTAGAAATGTGGTTAATCTACTAAATTGTACATCTTGTTAGATTACACAAACCAGGAATGTTTGATCTTGCTGCACTGAAGACTCTTCGTAAGAAAGCAACTCATTTGCAGAACAGAACTGGCTTATTTCACACAGTACTGTGTTCGCAATGAAGGTGTTTGTTTTTCTAAACAAACTACGTTAGAAATGTGGTTAATCTACTAAATTGTACATCTTGTTAGATTAAACAAACTAGGAAAGTTTGATCTTGCTGCACTGAAGACTCTTTGTAAGAAAGCAACTCATGGGGAACAGAACAGCCTTATTTCACACAGTACTGTGTTCGGCAATGAAGGCGTTTGTTTTCTAAACAAACTACGTTAGAAATGTGGTTAATCTACTAAGCTGTACATCTTGTTAGAATACACAAACCAGGAAAGTTTGATCTTGCTGCACTGAAGACTCTTCGTAAGAAAGCAACTCATTTCCAGAACAGAACTGGTTTATTTCACACAGTACTGAGTTCGGCAATGAAGGCGTTTATTTTCTAAACAAACTACGTTAGTAATGTGGTTAATCTACTAAATTGTACACCTTGTTAGATTACACAAACTAGGAAAGTTTGATCTAGCTGCACTGAAGACTCTTCGTAAGAAAGCCACTCATTTACGGAACAGAACAGCCTTATTTCACACAGTACTGTGTTCGGCAATGAAGGCGTTTGTTTTCTAAACAAACTAAGTTAGAAATGTGGTTAATCTACTAAATTGTACATCTTGTTAGATTACACAAACCAGGAAAGTTTGATCTTGCTGCATTGAAGACTCTTAGTAAGAAAGCAACTCATTTGCAGAACAGAACTGGCTTATTTCACACAGTACTGTGTTCGGCAATGAAGGCATTTGTTTTTAAACAAACTACGTCAGAAATGTGGTTATTCTACTAAATTGTACATCTTGTTAGATTACACAAACTAGGAAAGTTTGATCTTGCTGCACTGAAGACTCTTCGTAAGAAAGCAACTGATTTGGGGAACAGAACAGCCTTATTTCACACAGTACTGTGTTCGGCAATGAAGGAGTTTGTTTTCTAAACAAACTACTTTAGAAATGATGGTTAATCTATTACATTGTACATCTTGTTAGATTACACAAACTAGGAAAGTTTGATCTAGCTGCACTGAAGACTCTTCGTAGAAGAAAGCCACTCATTTCAGAACAGAACTGGCTTATTTCACACAGTACTGTGTTCGGCAATGAATGAGTTTGTTTTCTAAACAAACTACTTTAGAAATGATGGTAGTCTATTAAGTTGTACATCTTGTTAGATTAAGCAAACTAGGAAAGTTTGATCTTGCTTCACTGAAGACTCTTCGTAAGAAAGCAACTCATTTGGGGAACAGAACAGCCTTATTTCACAGAGTACTGTGTTCGGCAATGAATTGGTTTGTTTTCTAAACAAACTACTTTAGAAATGGTAGTCTATTATGTTGTACATCTTGTTAGATTACACAAACTAGGAAAGTTTGATCTTGCTGCACTGAAGACTCTTCGTAAGAAAGCAACTCAATTGTAGAACAGAACTGGCTTATTTCACACAGTACTGTTCAGCAATGAAGGTGTTTGTTTTCTAAACAAACTACGTTAGAAATGTGGTTAATCTACTAAGTTGTACATCTTGTTAGATTACACAAACTAGGAAAGTTTGATCTTGTTTCACTGAAGACTCATCATAAGAAAGCAACTCATTTGGAGAACAGAACTGGCTTATTTCACACAGTACTGTGTTCGGCAATGAAGGCGTTTGTTTTCTGAACAAACTACGTCAGAACTGTGGTTATTCTACTAAATTGTACATCTTGTTAGATTAACACAAACTAGGAAAGTTTTATCTTGCTGCACTGAAGACTCTTTGTAAGAAAGCAACTGATTTGGGGAACAGAACAGCCTTATTTCACACAGTACTGTGTTCGGTAACGAATGAGTTTGTTTTCTAAACAAACTACTTTAGAAATGATGGTAGTCTCTTACGTTGTACATCTTGTTAGATTACACAACCTAGGAAAGTTTGATCTAGCTGCACTGAAGACTCTTCGTAAGAAAGCCACTCATTTCCGGAACAGAACTGGCTTATTTCACACAGTACTGTGTTCGGCAACGAATGAGTTTTTTTTCTAAGCAAACTACTTTAGAAATGATGGTAGTCTATTAAGTTGTACATCTTGTTAGATTAAGCAAACTAGGAAAGTTTGATCTTGCTGCACTGAAGACTCTTCGTAAGAAAGCAACTCATTTGGGGAACAGAACAGCCTTATTTCACAGAGTACTGTGTTCGGCAATGAATTGGTTTGTTTTCTAAACAAACTACTTTAGAATGATGGTAGTCTATTATGTTGTACATCTTGTTAGATTACACAAACTAGGAAAGTTTGATCTTGCTGCACTGAAGACTCTTCGTAAGAAAGCAACTCATTTGTAGAACAGAACTGGCTTACTTCACACAGTACTGCGTTCGGCAATGAAGGTGTTTGTTTTCTAAACAAACTACGTTAGAAATGTGGTTAATCTACTAAGTTGTACATCTTGTTAGATTACACAAACTAGGAAAGTTTGATCTTGTTTCACTGAAGACTCATCATAAGAAAGCAACTCATTTGGTGAACAGAACAGCCTTATTTACACAGTACTGTGTTCGGCAATGAAGGCGTTTGTTTTCTAAACAAACTACGTTAGAAATGTGGTTAATCTACTAAGCTGTACATCTTGTTAGATTACATAAACCAGGAAAGTTTGATCTTGCTGCACTGAAGACTCCTCGTAAGAAAGCAACTCATTTGCAGAACAGAACTGGCTTATTTCACACAGTACTGTGTTCGGCAATGAAGGTGTTTGTTTTCTAAACAAACTACGTTAGAAATGTGGTTAATCTACTAAATTGTACACCTTGTTAGATTACACAAACTAGAAAGTTTGATCTTGCTGCACTGAAGACTCTTCGTAAGAAAGCAACTCATTTGCAGAACAGAACAGCCTTATTTCACACAGTACTGTGTTCGGCAATGAAGGTGTTTGTTTTCTAAACAAACTACGTTAGAAATGTGGTTAATCTACTAAATTGTACATCTTGTTAGATTACGCAAACTAGGAAAGTTTGATCTTGCTGCACTGAAGACTCTTCGTAAGAAAGCAACTCATTGGCAGAACAGAACAGCCTTATTTCACACAGTACTGTGTTCGGCAATGAAGGCGTTTGTTTTCTAAACACACTACGTTAGAAATGTGGTTAATCTACTACGTTGTACATCTTGTTAGATTACACAAACCAGGAAAGTTTGATCTTGCTGCACTGAAGACTCTTCGTAAGAAAGCAACTCATTTGCAGAACAGAACTGGCTTATTTCACACAGTACTGTGTTCGGCAATGAAGGTGTTTGTTTTCTAAACAAACTACGTTAGAAATGTGGTTAATCTACTAAATTGTACACCTTGTTAGATTACACAAACTAGGAAAGTTTGATCTTGCTGCACTGAAGAGTCTTTCAAAGAAAGCCACTCATTTATGGAACAGAACAGCCTTATTTTAAACAGTACTGTGTTCGGCAATGAAGGCGTTTGTTTTCTAAACAAACTATGTTAGAAATGTGGTTAATATACTAAATTGTACATCTTGTTAGATTAAACAAACTAGGAAAGTTTGATCTTGCTGCATTGAAGACTCTTCGTAAGAAAGCAACTCATTTGGGGAACAGAACAGCCTTATTTCACACAGTACTGTGTTTGGCAATGAAGGCGTTTGTTTTCTAAACAAACTACGTTAGAAATGTGGTTAATTTACTAAGTTGTACATCTTGTTAGATTACACAAACCAGGAAAGTTTGATCTTGCTGCACTGAAGACTCTTCGTAAGAAAGCAACTCATTTCCAGAACAGATCTGGCTTATTTCACACAGTACTGAGTTCGGCAATGAAGGTGTTTGCTTTCTAAACAAACTACGTTAGAAATGTGGTTAATCTACTAAATTGTACACCTTGTTAGATTACACATCAAGGAAAGTTTGATCTAGCTGCACTGAAGACTCTTCGTAAGAAAGACACTCATTTGCGGAACAGAAGAGCCTTATTTCACACAGTACTGTGTTCGGCAATGAAGGCGTTTGTTTTCTAAACAAACTACGTTAGAAATGTGCTTAATCTACTAAATTGTATGTCTTGTTAGATTACGCAAACTAGGAAAGTTTGATCTTGCTGCACTGAAGACTCTTCGTAAGAAAGCAACTCATTTGCAGAATACAACAGCCTTATTACACACAGTACTGTGTTCCGCAATGAAGGCGTTTGTTTTCTAAACAAACTACGTTAGAAATGTGGTTAATCTACTAAGTTGTACATCTTGTTTGATTACACAAACCAGGAAAGTTTGATCTTGCTGCACTGAAGACTGTTCGTAAGAAAGCAACTCATTTGCAGAACAGAACTGGCTTATTTCACACAGTACTGTGTTCGGCAATGAAGGTGTTTGTTTTCTAAACAAACTACGTTAGAAATGTGGTTAATCTACTAAATTGTACACCTTTTTAGATTACACAAACTAGGAACGTTTGATTTAGCTGCACTGAAGATTCTTCGTAAGAAAGCCACTCATTTGCGGAACAGAACAGCCTTATTTCACAGAGTACTGTGTTCGGCAATGAAGGCGTTTGTTTTCTAAACAAACTACGTTAGAAATGTGATTAATGTACTAAGTTGTATATCTTGTTAGATTACGCAAACTAGGAAAGTTTGATCTTCCTGCACTGAAGACTCTTCGTAAGAAAGCAACTCATTTGCAGAACAGAACAGCCTTATTTCACACAGTGCTGTGTTCGGCAATGAAGGCGTTTGTTTTCTAAACAAACTACGTTAGAAATGTGGTGAATCTACTAAATTGTACACCTTGTTAGATTACACAAACTAGGAAAGTTTGATCTTGCTGCACTGAAGATTCTTCGTAAGAAAGCCACTCATTTGCGGAACAGAACAGCCTTATTTCACACAGTACTGTGTTCGGCAATAAAGGCCTTTGTTTTCTAAACAAACTACGTTAGAAATGTGGTTAATCTGCTAAATTGTACATCTTGTTAGATTACACAAACTAGGAAAGTTTGATCTTGCTGCATTGAAGACTCTTCGTAAGAAAGCAACTCATTTGGGGAACAGAACAGCCTTATTTCAGACAGTACTGTGTTCGGCAATGAAGGCGTTTGTTTTCTAAACAAACTACGTAAAGAATTGTGGTTAATCTACTAAATTGTACATCTTGTTAGATTACACAAACCAGGAAAGTTTGATCTAGCTGCACTGAAGACTCTTCGTAAGAAAGCAACTCATTTCCAGAACAGAACTGGCTTATTTCACACAGTACTGAGTTCGGCAATGAAGGCGTTTGTTTTCTAAACAAACTATGTTAGAAATGTCGTTAATCTACTAAATTGTACATCTTGTTAGATTACACAAACTAGGAAAGTTTGATCTAGCTGCACTGAAGACTCTTCGTAAGAAAGCCACTCATTTGGTGAACAGAACAGCCTTATTTCACACAGTACTGTGTTCGGCAATGAAGGCGTTTGTTTTCTAAACTACGTTTAGAAATGTGATTAATCTACTAAATTGTACATCTTGTTAGATTACGCAAACTAGGAAAGTTTGATCTTGCTGAACTGAAGACTCTTTGTAAGAAAGCAACTCATTTGCAGAACAGAACAGCCTTATTTCACACAGTACTGCGTTCAGCAATGAAGGCGTTTGTTTTCTAAACAAACTAAGTTAGAAATGTGGTTAATCTACTAAGTTGTACATCTTGTTAGATTACACAAACCAGGAAAGTTTGATCTTGCTGTACTGAAGACTCTTTGTAAGAAAGCAACTCATTTCGGGAACAGAACAGCCTCATTTCACACAGTACTGTGTTCGGCAATGAAGGCGTTTGTTTTCTAAACAAACTCCGTTAGAAATGTGATTAATCTACTAAATTCTACATCTTCTTAGATTACGCAAACTAGGAAAGTTTGATCTTGCTGCACTGAAGACTCTTCGTAAGAAAGCAACTCATATGCAGAACAGAACAGCCTTATTTCACACAGTACTGTGTTCGGCAATGAAGGCGTTTGTTTTCTAAACAAACTACGTTAGAAATGTGGTTAATCTACTAAGTTGTACATCTTGTTAGATTACACAAACCAGGAAAGTTTGATCTTGCTGCACTGAAGACTCTTCGTAAGAAAGCAACTCATTTCCAGAACAGAACTGGCTTATTTCACACAGTACTCAGTTCGGCAATGAAGGTGTTTGTTTTCTAAACAAACTACGATAGAAATGTGGTTAATCTACTAAATTGTACACCTTGTTAGATTACACAAACTATGAAAGTTTGATCTAACTGCACTGAAGACTCTTCGTAAGAAAGCCACTCATTTGCGGAACAGAACAGCCTTATTTACACAGTACTGTGTTCGGCAATGAAGGCGTTTGTTTTCTAAACAAACTACGTTAGAAATGTGATTAATCTACTAAGTTGTACATCTTGTTAGATTACACAAACTAGGAAAGTTTGATCTTGCTGAACTGAGGACTCTTCGTAAGAAAGCAACTCATTTGAACAGAACAGCCTTATTTCACACAGTACTGTGTTCGGCAATGAAGGCGTTTGTTTTGTAAACAAACTACGTTAGAAATGTGGTTAATCTACTAAGTTGTACATCTTGTTAGATTACACAAACCAGGCAAGATTGATCTTGATGCACTGAAGACTCTTCGTAAGAAAGCAACTCGTTTCCAGAACAGAAATGGCTTATTTCACACAGTACTGTGTTCGGCAATGAAGGTGTTTGTTTTCTAAACAAACTACGTTAGAAATGTGGTTAATCTACTAAATTGTACCCCTTGTTAGATTACACAAACTAGGAAAGTTTGATCTAGCTGCACTGAAGACTCTTCGTAAGAAAGCCACTCATTTGCGGAACAGAACAGCCTTATTTCACACAGTACTGTGTTTGGCAATGAAGGCGTTTGTTTTCTAAACGAACTACGTTAGAAATGTGGTTAATCTACTAAGTTGTACATCATGTTAGATTACGCAAACTAGGAAAGTTTGATCTTGCTGCACTGAAGACTCTTCGTAAGAAAGCAACTCATATACAGAACAGAACAGCCTTATTTCACACAGTACTGTGTTCGGCAATGAAGGCGTTTGTTTTCTAAACAAACTACGTTACAAATGTGGTTAATCTACTAAGTTGTACATCTTGTTAGATTACACAAACTAGGAAAGTTTGATCTTGCTGCAGTGAAGACTCTTCGTAAGAAAGCAACTCATTTGCAGAACAGAACAGCCTTATTTCACACAGTACTGCGTTCGGCAATGAAGGCGTTTGTTTTCTAAACAAACTACGTTAGAAATGTGGTTAATCTACTAAGTTGTACATCTTGTTAGATTACACAAACCAGGAAAGTTTGATCTAGCTGCACTGAAGACTCTTCGTAAGAAAGCCACTCATTTACGGAACAGAACAGCCTTATTTCACACAGTACTGTGTTCGGCAATGAAGGCGTTTGTTTTCTAAACAAACTAAGTTAGAAATGTGGTTAATCTACTAAATTGTACACCTTGTTAGATTACACAAACTAGGAAAGTTTGATCTAGCTGCACTGAAGACTCTTCGTAAGAAAGCCACTCATTTGGGGAACAGAACAGCCTTATTTCACACAGTACTGTGTTTGGCAATGAAGGCGTTTTTGTTTATAAACAAACTACGTTAGAAATGTGGTTAATCTACTAAGTTGTACATCATGTTAGATTACGCAAACTAGGAAAGTTTGATCTTGCTGCACTGAAGACTCTTCGTAAGAAAGCAACTGATTTGGGGAACAGAACAGCCTTATTTCACACAGTACTGTGTTCGGCAACGAATGAGTTTGTTTTCTAAACAAACTACTTTAGAAATGATGGTAGTCTATTACATTGTACATCTTGTTAGATTACACAAACTAGGAAAGTTTGATCTAGCTGCACTGAAGACTCTTCGTAAGAAAGCCACTCATTTCCGGAACAGAACTGGCTTATTTCACACAGTACTGTGTTCGGCAACGAATGAGTTTGTTTTCTAAAGAAACTACTTTAGAAATGATGGTAGTCTATTAAGTTGTACATCTTGTTAGATTAAGCAAACTAGGAAAGTTTGATCTTGCTGCACTGAAGACTCTTCGTAAGAAAGCAACTCATTTGGGGAACAGAACAGCCTTATTTCACAGAGTACTGTGTTCGGCAATGAATTGGTTTGTTTTCTAAACAAACTACTTTAGAATGATGGTAGTCTATTATGTTGTACATCTTGTTAGATTACACAAACTAGGAAAGTTTGATCTTGCTGCACTGAAGACTCTTCGTAAGAAAGCAACTCAATTGTAGAACAGAACTGGCTTACTTCACACAGTACTGCGTTCAGCAATGAAGGTGTTTGTTTTCTAAACAAACTACGTTAGAAATGTGGTTAATCTACTAAGTTGTACATCTTGTTAGATTACACAAACTAGGAATGTTTGATCTTGTTTCACTGAAGACTCATCATAAGAAAGCAACTCATTTGGAGAACAGAACTGGCTTATTTCACACAGTACTGTGTTCTGCAATGAAGGCGTTTGTTTTCTGAACAAACTACGTCAGAACTGTGGTTATTCTACTAAATTGTACATCTTGTTAGATTAAGCAAACTAGGAAAGTTTTATCTTGCTGCACTGAAGACTCTTTGTAAGAAAGCAACTGATTTGGGGAACAGAACAGCCTTATTTCACACAGTACTGTGTTCGGTAACGAATGAGTTTGTTTTCTAAACAAACTACTTTAGAAATGATGGTAGTCTCTTACGTTGTACATCTTGTTAGATTACACAACCTAGGAAAGTTTGATCTAGCTGCACTGAAGACTCTTCGTAAGAAAGCCACTCATTTCCGGAACAGAACTGGCTTATTTCACACAGTACTGTGTTCGGCAATGAATGAGTTTTTTTCTAAACAAACTACTTTAGAAATGATGGTAGTCTATTAAGTTGTACATCTTGTTAGATTAAGCAAACTAGGAAAGTTTGATCTTGCTGCACTGAAGACTCTTCGTAAGAAAGCAACTCATTTGGGAACAGAACAGCCTTATTTCACAGAGTACTGTGTTCGGCAATGAATTGGTTTGTTTTCTAAACAAACTACTTTAGAATGATGGTAGTCTATTATGTTGTACATCTTGTTAGATTACACAAACTAGGAAAGTTTGATCTTGCTGCACTGAAGACTCTTCGTAAGAAAGCAACTCATTTGTAGAACAGAACTGGCTTACTTCACACAGTACTGTGTTCGGCAATGAAGGTGTTTGTTTTCTAAACAAACTACGTTAGAAATGTGGTTAATCTACTAAGTTGTACATCTTGTTAGATTACACAAACTAGGAAAGTTTGATCTTGTTTCACTGAAGACTCATCATAAGAAAGCAACTCATTTGGTGAACAGAACAGCCTTATTTACACAGTACTGTGTTCGGCAATGAAGGCGTTTGTTTTCTAAACAAACTACGTTAGAAATGTGGTTAATCTACTAAGCTGTACATCTTGTTAGATTACATAAACCAGGAAAGTTTGATCTTGCTGCACTGAAGACTCCTCGTAAGAAAGCAACTCATTTGCAGAACAGAACTGGCTTATTTCACACAGTACTGTGTTCGGCAATGACAGTGTTTGTTTTCTAAACAAACTACGTTAGAAATGTGGTTAATCTACTAAATTGTACACCTTGTTAGATTACACAAACTAGGAAAGTTTGATCTTGCTGCACTGAAGACTCTTCGTAAGAAAGCAACTCATTTGCAGAACAGAACAGCCTTATTTCACACAGTACTGTGTTCGGCAATGACAGTGTTTGTTTTCTAAACAAACTACGTTAGAAATGTGGTTAATCTACTGAATTGTACACCTTGTTAGATTACACAAACTAGGAAAGTTTGATCTTGCTGCACTGAAGACTCTTCGTAAGAAAGCAACTCATTTGCAGAACAGAACAGCCTTATTTCACACAGTACTGTGTTCGTCAATGAAGGCGTTTGTTTTCTAAACAAACTACGTTAGAAATGTGGTTAATCTACTACGTTGTACATGTTGTTAGATTACACAAACCAGGAAAGTTTGATCTTGCTACACTGAAGACTCTTCGTAAGAAAGCAACTCATTTGCAGAACAGAACTGGCTTATTTCACACAGTACTGTGTTCGGCAATGAAGGTGTTTGTTTTCTAAACAAACTACGTTAGAAATGTGGTTAACCTACTAAATTGTACATCTTGTTAGATTACACAAACTAGGAAAGTTTGATCTTGCTGCACTGAAGAGTCTTCGTAAGAAAGCCACTCATTTTTACAGAACAGAACAGCCTTATTTTAAACAGTACTGTGTTCGGCAATGAAGGCGTTTTGTTTTCTAAACAAACTATGTTAGAAATGGGTTAATATACTAAATTGTACATCTTGTTAGATTAAACAAACTAGGAAAGTTTGATCTTGCTGCATTGAAGACTCTTCGTAAGAGAGCAACTCATTTGGGGAACAGAACAGCCTTATTTCACACAGTACTGTGTTTGGCAATGAAGGCGTTTGTTTTCTAAACAAACTACGTTAGAAATGTGGTTAATTTACTAAGTTGTACATCTTGTTAGATTACACAAACCAGGAAAGTTTGATCTTGCTGCACTGAAGACTCTTCGTAAGAAAGCAACTCATTTCCAGAACAGATCTGGCTTATTTCACACAGTACTGAGTTCGGCAATGAAGGTGTTTGCTTTCTAAACAAACTACGTTAGAAATGTGGTTAATCTACTAAATTGTACACCTTGTTAGATTACACATCAAGGAAAGTTTGATCTAGCTGCACTGAAGACTCTTCGTAAGAAAGACACTCATTTGCGGAACAGAAGAGCCTTATTTCACACAGTACTGTGTTCGGCAATGAAGGCGTTTGTTTTCTAAACAAACTACGTTAGAAATGTGCTTAATCTACTAAATTGTATGTCTTGTTAGATTACGCAAACTAGGAAAGTTTGATCTTGCTGCACTGAAGACTCTTCGTAAGAAAGCAACTCATTTGCAGAATACAACAGCCTTATTTCACACAGTACTGTGTTCCGCAATGAAGGCGTTTGTTTTCTAAACAAACTACGTTAGAAATGTGGTTAATCTACTAAGTTGTACATCTTGTTAGATTACACAAATCAGGAAAGTTTGATCTTGCTGCACTGAAGACTGTTCGTAAGAAAGCAACTCATTTGCAGAACAGAACTGGCTTATTTCACACAGTACTGTGTTCGGCAATGAAGGTGTTTGTTTTCTAAACAAACTACGTTAGAAATGTGGTTAATCTACTAAATTGTACACCTTGTTAGATTACACAAACTAGGAACGTTTGATTTAGCTGCACTGAAGATTCTTCGTGAAGAAAAGCCACTCATTTTGGAACAGAACAGCCTTATTTCACAGAGTACTGTGTTCGGCAATGAAGGCGTTTGTTTTCTAAACAAACTACGTTAGAAATGTGATTAATGTACTAAGTTGTATATCTTGTTAGATTACGCAAACTAGGAAAGTTTGATCTTCCTGCACTGAAGACTCTTCGTAAGAAAGCAACTCATTTGCAGAACAGAACAGCCTTATTTCACACAGTGCTGTGTTCGGCAATGAAGGCGTTTGTTTTCTAAACAAACTACGTTAGAAATGTGGTGAATCTACTAAATTGTACACCTTGTTAGATTACACAAACTAGGAAAGTTTGATCTTGCTGCACTGAAGATTCTTCAGAAGAAAGCCACTCATTTGGGAACAGAACAGCCTTATTTCACACAGTACTGTGTTCGGCAATAAAGGCCTTTGTTTTCTAAACAAACTACGTTAGAAATGTGGTTAATCTGCTAAATTGTACATCTTGTTAGATTACACAAACTAGAAAGTTTGATCTTGCTGCATTGAAGACTCTTCGTAAGAAAGCAACTCATTTGGGGAACAGAACAGCCTTATTTCAGACAGTACTGTGTTCGGCAATGAAGGCGTTTGTTTTCTAAACAAACTACGTAAAGAATTGTGGTTAATCTACTAAATTGTACATCTTGTTAGATTACACAAACCAGGAAAGTTTGATCTAGCTGCACTGAAGACTCTTCGTAAGAAAGCAACTCATTTCCAGAACAGAACTGGCTTATTTCACACAGTACTGAGTTCGGCAATGAAGGCGTTTGTTTTCTAAACAAACTATGTTAGAAATGTCGTTAATCTACTAAATTGTACACCTTGTTAGATTACACAAACTAGGAAAGTTTGATCTAGCTGCACTGAAGACTCTTCGTAAGAAAGCCACTCATTTGCGGAACAGAACAGCCTTATTTCACACAGTACTGTGTTCGGCAATGAAGGCGTTTGTTTCCTAAGACTACGTTAGAAATGTGATTAATCTACTAAATTGTACATCTTGTTAGATTACGCAAACTAGGAAAGTTTGATCTTGCTGAACTGAAGACTCTTTGTAAGAAAGCAACTCATTTGCAGAACAGAACAGCCTTATTTCACACAGTACTGCGTTCAGCAATGAAGGCGTTTGTTTTCTAAACAAACTAAGTTAGAAATGTGGTTAATCTACTAAGTTGTACATCTTGTTAGATTACACAAACCAGGAAAGTTTGATCTTGCTGTACTGAAGACTCTTTGTAAGAAAGCAACTCATTTCGGGAACAGAACAGCCTCATTTCACACAGTACTGTGTTCGCAATGAAATGCGTTTGTTTTTCTAAACAAACTCCGTTAGAAATGTGATTAATCTACTAAATTCTACATCTTCTTAGATTACGCAAACTAGGAAAGTTTGATCTTGCTGCGCTGAAGACTCTTCGTAAGAAAGCAACTCATATGCAGAACAGAACAGCCTTATTTCACACAGTACTGTGTTCGGCAATGAAGGCGTTTGTTTTCTAAACAAACTACGTTAGAAATGTGGTTAATCTACTAAGTTTTACATCTTGTTAGATTACACAAACCAAGAAAGTTTGATCTTGCTGCACTGAAGACTCTTCGTAAGAAAGCAACTCATTTCCAGAACAGAACTGGCTTATTTCACACAGTACTGAGTTCGGCAATGAAGGCCTTTTTTTTTCTAAACAAACTACGTTAGAAATGTGGTTCATCTACTAAATTGTACACCTTGTTAGATTACACAAACTAGGAAAGTTTGATCTAGCTGCACTGAAGACTCTTCGTAAGAAAGCCACTCATTTGCGGAACAGAACAGCCTTATTTCACAGAGTACTGTGTTCGGCAATGAAGGCGTTTGTTTTCTAAACAAACTACGTTAGAAATGTGATTAATGTACTAAGTTGTACATCTTGTTAGATTACGCAAACTAGGAAAGTTTGATCTTGCTGAACTGAGGACTCTTCGTAAGAAAGCAACTCATTTGCAGAACAGCCTTATTTCACACAGTACTGTGTTCGGCAATGAAGGCGTTTGTTTTGTAAACAAACTACGTTAGAAATGTGGTTAATCTACTAAGTTGTACATCTTGTTAGATTACACAAACCAGGCAAGATTGATCTTGATGCACTGAAGACTCTTCGTAAGAAAGCAACTCGTTTCCAGAACAGAAATGGCTTATTTCACACAGTACTGTGTTCGGCAATGAAGGTGTTTGTTTTCTAAACAAACTACGTTAGAAATGTGGTTAATCTACTAAATTGTACCCCTTGTTAGATTACACAAACTAGGAAAGTTTGATGTAGCTGCACTGAAGACTCTTCGTAAGAAAGCCACTCATTTGCGGAACAGAACAGCCTTATTTCACACAGTACTGTGTTTGGCAATGAAGGCGTTTGTTTTCTAAACGAACTACGTTAGAAATGTGGTTAATCTACTAAGTTGTACATCATGTTAGATTACGCAAACTAGGAAAGTTTGATCTTGCTGCACTGAAGACTCTTCGTAAGAAAGCAACTCATTTGCAGAACAGAACAGCCTTATTTCACACAGTACTGTGTTCGGCAATGAAGGCGTTTGTTTTCTAAACAAACTACGTTAGAAATGTGGTTAATCTACTAAGTTGTACATCTTGTTAGATTACACAAACTAGGAAAGTTTGATCTTGCTGCACTGAAGACTCTTCGTAAGAAAGCAACTCATTTGCAGAACAGAACAGCCTTATTTCACACAGTACTGTGTTCGGCAATGAAGGCGTTTGTTTTCTAAACAAACTACGTTAGAAATGTGGTTAATCTACTAAAGTTGTTCATCTTGTTAGATTACACAAACCAGGAAAGTTTGATCTTGCTGCACTGAAGACTCTTTGTAAGAAAGCAACTCATTTCGGGAACAGAACAGCCTCATTTCACACAGTACTGTGTTCGGCAATTAAGGTGTTTGTTTTCTAAACAAACTACGTTAGAAATGTGGTTAATCTACTAAATTGTACACCTTGTTAGATTACACAAACTAGGAAAGTTTGATCTTGCTGCACTGAAGACTCTTTAGAAGAAAGCAACTCATTTGCAGAACAGAACAGCCTTATTTCACACAGTACTGTGTTCTTCAATGAAGGCGTTTGTTTTCTAAACAAACTACGTTAGAAATGTGGTTAATCTACTACGTTGTACATGTTGTTAGATTACACAAACCAGGAAAGTTTGATCTTGCTACACTGAAGACTCTTCGTAAGAAAGCAACTCATTTGCAGAACAGAACTGGCTTATTTCACACAGTACTGTGTTCGGCAATGAAGGTGTTTGTTTTCTAAACAAACTACGTTAGAAATGTGGTTAATCTACTAAATTGTACATCTTGTTAGATTACACAAACTAGGAAAGTTTGATCTTGCTGCACTGAAGAGTCTTCGTAAGAAAGCCACTCATTTGCGGAACAGAACAGCCTTATTTTAAACAGTACTGTGTTCGGCAATGAAGGCGTTTGTTTTCTAAACAAACTATGTTAGAAATGTGGTTAATATACTAAATTGTACATCTTGTTAGATTAAACAAACTAGGAAAGTTTGATCTTGCTGCATTGAAGACTCTTCGTAAGAGAGCAACTCATTTGGGGAACAGAACAGCCTTATTTCACACAGTACTGTGTTTGGCAATGAAGGCGTTTGTTTTCTAAACAAACTACGTTAGAAATGTGGTTAATTTACTAAGTTGTACATCTTGTTAGATTACACAAACCAGGAAAGTTTGATCTTGCTGCACTGAAGACTCTTCAGAAGAAAGCAACTCATTTCCAGAACAGAACTGGCTTATTTCACACACACAGTACTGAGTTCGGCAATGAAGGTGTTTGTTTTCTAAACAAACTACGTTAGAAATGTGGTTAATCTACTAAATTGTACATCTTGTTAGATTACACATCAAGGAAAGTTTGATCTAGCTGCACTGAAGACTCTTTCTCATAAGAAAGACACTCATTTAACAAAGAACTGTGTTGGAACAGAACAGCCTTATTTCACACAGTACTGTGTTCGGCAATGAAGGCGTTTGTTTTCTAAACAAACTACGTTAGAAATGTGGTTAATCTACTAAATTGTACATCTTGTTAGATTACACAAACTAGGAAAGTTTGATCTTGCTGCACTGAAGACTCTTCGTAAGAAAGCAACTCATTTGCAGAACAGAACAGCCTTATTTCACACAGTACTGTGTTCGGCAAATGAAGGCGTTTGTTTTCTAAACAAACTACGTTAGAAATGTGGTTAATCTACTAAGTTGTACATCTTGTTAGATTACACAAATCAGGAAAGTTTGATCTTGCTGCACTGAAGACTGTTCGTAAGAAAGCAACTCATTTGCAGAACAGAACTGGCTTATTTCACACAGTACTGTGTTCGGCAATGAAGGTGTTTGTTTTCTAAACAAACTACGTTAGAAATGTGGTTAATCTACTAAATTGTACACCTTGTTAGATTACACAAACTAGGAACGTTTGATTTAGCTGCACTGAAGATTCTTCGTAAGAAAGCCACTCATTTGCGGAACAGAACAGCCTTATTTCACAGAGTACTGTGTTCGGCAATGAAGGCGTTTGTTTTCTAAACAAACTACGTTAGAAATGTGATTAATGTACTAAGTTGTACATCTTGTTAGATTACACAAACTAGGAAAGTTTGATCTTGCTGCACTGAAGACTCTTCGTAAGAAAGCAACTCATTTGCAGAACAGAACAGCCTTATTTCACACAGTACTGTGTTCGGCAATGAAGGCGTTTGTTTTCTAAACAAACTACGTTAGAAATGTGGTTAATCTACTAAATTGTACACATCTTGTTAGATTACACAAACTAGGAAAGTTTGATCTTGCTGCACTGAAGATTCTTCGTAAGAAAGCCACTCATTTGCAGAACAGAACAGCCTTATTTCACACAGTACTGTGTTCGGCAATGAAGGCGTTTGTTTTCTAAACAAACTACGTTAGAAATGTGGTTAATCTACTAAATTGTACATCTTGTTAGATTACACAAACTAGGAAAGTTTGATCTTGCTGCATTGAAGACTCTTCGTAAGAAAGCAACTCATTTGGGGAACAGAACAGCCTTATTTCAGACAGTACTGTGTTCGGCAATGAAGGCGTTTGTTTTCTAAACAAACTACGTTAGAAATGTGGTTAATCTACTAAATTGTACATCTTGTTAGATTACACAAACCAGGAAAGTTTGATCTAGCTGCACTGAAGACTCTTCGTAAGAAAGCAACTCATTTCCAGAACAGAACAGCCTTATTTCACACAGTAAAGTGTTCGGCAATGAAGGCGTTTGTTTTCTAAACAAACTACGTTAGAAATGTGGTTAATCTACTAAATTGTACATCTTGTTAGATTACACAAACTAGGAAAGTTTGATCTAGCTGCACTGAAGACTCTTCGTGAAGAAAGCAACTCATTTCCAGAACAGAACAGCCTTATTTCACACAGTACTGTGTTCGGCAATGAAGGCGTTTGTTTTCTAAACAAACTACGTTAGAAATGTGATTAATCTACTAAATTGTACATCTTGTTAGATTACACAAACTAGGAAAGTTTGATCTTGCTGCACTGAAGACTCTTTGTAAGAAAGCAACTCATTTGCAGAACAGAACAGCCTTATTTCACACAGTACTGTTCGGCAAATGAAGGCGTTTGTTTTCTAAACAAACTACGTTAGAAATGTGGTTAATCTACTAAGTTGTACATCTTGTTAGATTACACAAACCAGGAAAGTTTGATCTTGCTGCACTGAAGACTCTTTGTAAGAAAGCAACTCATTTCGGGAACAGAACAGCCTTATTTCACACAGTACTGTGTTCGCAATGAAGGCGTTTGTTTTCTAAAACAAACTCCGTTAGAAATGTGATTAATCTACTAAATTGTACATCTTGTTAGATTACACAAACTAGGAAAGTTTGATCTTGCTGCACTGAAGACTCTTCAGAAGAAAGCAACTATTTGCAGAACAGAACAGCCTTATTTCACACAGTACTGTGTTCGGCAATGAAGGCGTTTGTTTTCTAAACAAACTACGTTAGAAATGTGGTTAATCTACTAAGTTTTACATCTTGTTAGATTACACAAACCAAGAAAGTTTGATCTTGCTGCACTGAAGACTCTTCAAAGAAAGCAACTCATTTCCAGAACAGAACTGGCTTATTTCACACAGTACTGAGTTCGGCAATGAAGGTGTTTGTTTTCTAAACAAACTACGTTAGAAATGTGGTTAATCTACTAAATTGTACACCTTGTTAGATTACACAAACTAGGAAAGTTTGATCTAGCTGCACTGAAGACTCTTCGTAAGAAAGCCACTCATTTATGAACAGAACAGCCTTATTTCACACAGTACTGTGTTCGGCAATGAAGGCGTTTGTTTTCTAAACAAACTACGTTAGAAATGTGATTAATCTACTAAGTTGTACATCTTGTTAGATTACGCAAACTAGGAAAGTTTGATCTTGCTGCACTGAAGACTCTTCGTAAGAAAGCAACTCATTTGCAGAACAGAACAGCCTTATTTCACACAGTACTGTGTTCGGCAATGAAGGCGTTTGTTTTGTAAACAAACTACGTTAGAAATGTGGTTAATCTACTAAGTTGTACATCTTGTTAGATTACACAAACCAGGCAAGTTTGATCTTGATGCACTGAAGACTCTTCGTAAGAAAGCAACTCATTTCCAGAACAGAACTGGCTTATTTTACACAGTACTGTGTTCGGCAATGAAGGTGTTTGTTTTCTAAACAAACTACGTTAGAAATGTGGTTAATCTACTAAATTGTACACCTTGTTAGATTACACAAACTAGGAAAGTTTGATCTAGCTGCACTGAAGACTCTTCGTAAGAAAGCCACTCATTTGCGGAACAGAACAGCCTTATTTCACACAGTACTGTGTTTGGCAATGAAGGCGTTTGTTTTCTAAACAAACTACGTTAGAAATGTGGTTAATCTACTAAGTTGTACATCTTGTTAGATTACACAAACTAGGAAAGTTTGATCTTGCTGCACTGAAGACTCTTCGTAAGAAAGCAACTCATTTGCAGAACAGAACAGCCTTATTTCACACAGTACTGTGTTCGGCAATGAAGGCGTTTGTTTTCTAAACAAACTACGTTAGAAATGTGGTTAATCTACTAAATTGTACATCTTGTTAGATTACACAAACTAGGAAAGTTTGATCTTGCTGCACTGAAGACTCTTCAGAAGAAAGAAAGCAACTCATTTGCAGAACAGAACAGCCTTATTTCACACAGTACTGTGTTCGGCAATGAAGGCGTTTGTTTTCTAAACAAACTACGTTAGAAATGTGGTTAATCTACTAAGTTGTACATCTTGTTAGATTACACAAACCAGGAAAGTTTGATCTTGCTGCACTGAAGACTCTTCGTAAGAAAGCAACTCATTTGGGGAACAGAACAGCCTTATTTCACACAGTACTGTGTTCGGCAATAAGGTGTTTGTTTTCTAAACAAACTACGTTAGAAATGTGGTTAATCTACTAAATTGTACATCTTGTTAGATTACACAAACTAGGAAAGTTTGATCTTGCTGCACTGAAGACTCTTCTTAAGAAAGCCACTCATTTGCAGAACAGAACAGCCTTATTTCACACAGTACTGTGTTCGCAATGAAGGCGTTTGTTTTCTAAACAAACTCCGTTAGAAATGTGATTAATCTACTAAATTGTACATCTTCTTAGATTACACAAACTAGGAAAGTTTGATCTTGCTGCACTGAAGACTCTTCTTAAGAAAGCAACTCATTTGCAGAACAGAACTGGCTTATTTCACACAGTACTGTGTTCGGCAATGAAGGTGTTTGTTTTCTAAACAAACTACGTTAGAAATGTGGTTAATCTACTAAATTGTACATCTTGTTAGATTACACAAACTAGGAAAGTTTGATCTTGCTGCACTGAAGACTCTTCGTAAGAAAGCAACTCATTTGCAGAACAGAACAGAACAGCCTTATTTCACACAGTACTGTGTTTGGCAATGAAGGCGTTTTTTTTAAACAAACTACGTTAGAAATGTGGTTAATCTACTACGTTGTACATCTTGTTAGATTACACAAACCAGGAAAGTTTGATCTTGCTACACTGAAGACTCTTTGTAAGAAAGAAACTCATTTGCAGAACAGAACTGGCTTATTTCACACAGTACTGTGTTCGGCAATGAAGGTGTTTGTTTTCTAAACAAACTACGTTAGAAATGTGGTTAATCTACTAAATTGTACATCTTGTTAGATTAGACAAACTAGGAAAGTTTGATCTTGCTGCACTGAAGATTCTTTGTAAGAAAGCCACTCATTTTGAACAGAACAGGAACAGAACAGCGTTTGTTTTATTTCACACAGTACTGTGTTCGGCAATGAAGCTGCATTGAAGACTCTTTTGTTTTCTAAACAAACTACTGTGTTAGAAATGTGGTTAATCTACTAAATTGTACATCTTGTTAGATTAAACAAACTAGGAAAGTATCTTTGATCTTGCTGCACTGAAGACTCTTCGTAAGAAAGCAACTCATTTGCATGGGAACAGAACAGCCTTATTTCACACAGTACTGTGTTCTTAAGGCAATGAAGGCGTTTGTTTTCTAAACAAACTACGTTAGAAATGTGGTTAATCTACTAAATTGTACATCTTGTTAGATTACACAAACTAGGAAAGTTTGATCTTGCTGCACTGAAGACTCTTTTCGTAAGAAAGCAACTCATTTCACACAGCAGAACAGAACTGGCTTATTTCACACAGTACTGTAGTTCTAAGCATCTTGTTGAAGGTGTTTGTTTTCTAAACAAAGCAACTCATTTTAGAAATGTGGTTAATCTACTAAATTGTACATCTTGTTAGATTACATTACAAACTAGGAAAGTTTGATCTAGCTGCACTGAATATTCTTCGTAAGAAAGCCACTCATTTGCGGAACAGAACAGCCTTATTTCACACAGTACAGCGTTCGGCAATGAAGGCGTTTGTTTTCTAAACAAACTACGTTAGAAATGTGATTAATCTACTAAGTTGTACATCTTGTTAGATTACGCAAACTAGGAAAGTTTGATCTTGCTGCACTGAAGACTCTTCGTAAGAAAGCAACTCATTTGCAGAACAGAACAGCCTTATTTCACACAGTACTGTGGTCGGCAATGAAGGCTTTTGTTTTCTAAACAAACTACGTTAGAAATGTGGTTAATCTACTAAATTGTACATCTTGTTAGATTACACAAACCAGGAAAGTTTGATCTTGCTGCACTGAAGACTCTTCGTAAGAAAGCAACTCATTTGCAGAACAGAACAGCCTTATTTCACACAGTACTGTGTTGGCAATGAAGGTGTTTGTTTTCTAAACAAACTACGTTAGAAATGTGGTTAATCTACTAAATTGTACATCTTGTTAGATTACACAAACTAGAAAGTTTGATCTTGCTTCACTGAAGACTCTTCGTAAGAAAGCCACTCATTTCTTGAACAGAACAGCCTTATTTCACACAGTACTGTGTTCGGCAATGAAGACGTTTGTTTTCTAAACAAACTACGTTAGAAATGTGGTTAATCTACTAAATTGTACATCTTGTTAGATTAAACAAATTAGGAAAGTTTGATCTTGCTGCATTGAAGACTCTTCATAAGAAAAGCACTCATATTGGGGAACAGAACAGCCTTATTTCACACAGTACTGTGTTCGGCAATGAAGGCGTTTGTTTTCTAAACAAACTACGTTAGAAATGTGGTTAATCTACTAAGATGTACATCTTGTTAGTTTACACAAACCAGGAAAGTTTGATCTTGCTGCACTGAAGACTCTTCAGAAGAAAGCAACTCATTTCCAGAACAGAACTGGCTTATTTCACACAGTACTGAGTTCGGCAATGAAGGCGTTTGTTTTCTAAACAAACTACGTTAGAAATGTGGTTAATCTACTAAATTGTACACCTTGTTAGATTACACAAACTAGGAAAGTTTGATCTAGCTGCACTGAAGACTCTTCGTAAGAAAGCCACTCATTTGCAGAACAGAACAGCCTTATTTCACACAGTACTGTGTTCGGCAATGAAGGTTTGTTTTGTAAACAAGACTACGTTAGAAATGTGATTAATCTACTAAATTGTACATCTTGTTAGATTACGCAAACTAGGAAAGTTTGATCTTGCTGAACTGAAGACTCTTTGTAAGAAAGCAACTCATTTGCAGAACAGAACAGCCTTATTTCACACAGTACTGCGTTCAGCAATGAAGGCGTTTGTTTTCTAAACAAACTAAGTTAGAAATGTGGTTAATCTACTAAGTTGTACATCTTGTTAGATTACACAAACCAGGAAAGTTTGATCTTGCTGTACTGAAGACTCTTTGTAAGAAAGCAACTCATTTCGGGAACAGAACAGCCTCATTTCACACAGTACTGTGTTCCGCAATGACGGCGTTTGTTTTCTAAACAAACTCCGTTAGAAATGTGATTAATCTACTAAATTGTACATCTTGTTAGATTTACACAAACTAGGAAAGTTTGATCTTGCTGCACTGAAGACTCTTCGTGAAGAAAGCAACTCATATGCAGAACAGAACAGCCTTATTTCACACAGTACTGTGTTCGGCAATGAAGGCGTTTGTTTTCTAAACAAACTACGTTAGAAATGTGGTTAATCTACTAAGTTGTACATCTTGTTAGATTACACAAACCAAGAAAGTTTGATCTTGCTGCACTGAAGACTCTTCGTAAGAAAGCAACTCATTTCCAGAACAGAACTGGCTTATTTCACACAGTACTGAGTTCGGTAATGAAGGTGTTTGTTTTCTAAACAAACTACGTTAGAAATGTGGTTAATCTACAAAATTGTACACCTTGTTAGATTACACAAACTAGGAAAGTTTGATCTAACTGCACTAAAGACTCTTCGTAAGAAAGCCACTCATTTGCGGAACAGAACAGCCTTATTTCACACAGTACTGTGTTCGGCAATGAAGGCGTTTGTTTTCTAAACAAACTACGTTAGAAATGTGATTAATCTACTAAGTTGTACATCTTGTTAGATTACGCAAACTAGGAAAGTTTGATCTTGCTGCACTGAAGACTCTTCGTAAGAAAGCAACTCATTTGCAGAACAGAAGAGCCTTATTTCACACAGTACTGTGTTCGGCAATGAAGGCGTTTGTTTTGTAAACAAACTACGTTAGAAATGTGGTTAATATACTAAGTTGTACATCTTGTTAGATTACACAAACCAGGCAAGTTTGATCTTGATGCACTGAAGACTCTTCGTAAGAAAGCAACTCATTTCCAGAACAGAACTGGCTTATTTCACACAGTACTGTGTTCGGCAATGAAGGTGTTTGTTTTCTAAACAAACTACGTTAGAAATGTGGTTAATCTACTAAATTGTACACCTTGTTAGATTACACAAACTAGGAAAGTTTGATCTAGCTGCACTGAAGACTCTTCGTAAGAAAGCCACTCATTTGCGGAACAGAACAGCCTTATTTCACACAGTACTGTGTTTGGCAATGAAGGCGTTTGTTTTCTATACGAACTACGTTAGAAATGTGGTTAATCTACTAAGTTGTACATCATGTTAGATTACGCAAACTAGGAAAGTTTGATCTTGCTGCACTGAAGACTCTTCGTAAGAAAGCAACTCATTTGCAGAACAGAACAGCCTTATTTCACACAGTACTGTGTTCGGCAATGAAGGCGTTTGTTTTCTAAACAAACTACGTTAGAAATGTGGTTAATCTACTAAGTTGTACATCTTGTTAGATTACACAAACTAGGAAAGTTTGATCTTGCTGCACTGAAGACTCTTCGTAAGAAAGCAACTCATTTGCAGAACAGAACAGCCTTATTTCACACAGTACTGTGTTCGGCAATGAAGGCGTTTGTTTTCTAAACAAACTACGTTAGAAATGTGGTTAATCTACTAAGTTGTACATCTTGTTAGATTACACAAACCAGGAAAGTTTGATCTTGCTGTACTGAAGACTCTTTGTAAGAATGCAACTCATTTCGGGAACAGAACAGCCTCATTTCACACAGTACTGTGTTCGGCAATTAAGGTGTTTGTTTTCTAAACAAACTACGTTAGAAATGTGGTTAATCTACTAAATTGTACACCTTGTTAGATTACACAAACTAGGAAAGTTTGATCTTGCTGCACTGAAGACTCTTCGTAAGAAAGCCACTCATTTGCGTAACAGAACAGCCTTATTTCACACAGTACTGTGTTCCGAAATGACGGCGTTTGTTTTCTAAACAAACTCCGTTAGAAATGTGATTAATCTACTAAATTCTACATCTTCTTAGATTACGCAATCTAGGAAAGTTTGATCTTGCTGCACTGAAGACTCTTCTTAAGAAAGCAACTCATTTGCAGAACAGAACTAGCTTATTTCACACAGTACTGTGTTCGGCAATGAAGGTGTTTGTTTTCTAAACAAACTACGTTAGAAATGTGGTTAATCTACTAAATTGTACACCTTGTTAGATTACACAAACTAGGAAAGTTTGATCTTGCTGCACTGAAGACTCTTCGTAAGAAAGCAACTCATTTGCAGAACAGCCTTATTTCACACAGTACTGTGTTTGGCAATGAAGGCGTTTGTTTTCTAAACAAACTACGTTAGAAATGTGGTTAATCTACTACGTTGTACATGTTGTTAGATTACACAAACCAGGAAAGTTTGATCTTGCTACACTGAACACTCTTCGTAAGAAAGAAACTCACTTGCAGAACAGAACTGGCTTATTTCACACAGTACTGTGTTCGGCAATGAAGGTGTTTGTTTTCTAAACAAACTACGTTAGAAATGTGGTTAATCTACTAAATTGTACATCTTGTTAGATTAGACAAACTAGGAAAGTTTGATCTTGCTGCACTGAAGATTCTTCGTAAGAAAGCCACTCATTTGCGGAACAGAACAGCCTTATTTTACACAGTACTGTGTTCGGCAATGAAGGCGTTTGTTTTCTAAACAAACTATGTTAGACATGTGGTTAATCTGCTAAATTGTACATCTTGTTAGATTAAACAAACTAGGAAAGTTTGATCTTGCTGCATTGAAGACTCTTCGTAAGAAAGCAACTCATTTGCAGAACAGAACAGCCTTATTTCACACAGTACTGTGTTTGGCAATGAAGGCGTTTGTTTTTTAAAAACAAACTACGTTAGAAATGTGGTTAATCTACTAAGTTGTACATCTTGTTAGATTACACAAACCAGGAAAGTTTGATCTTGCTGCACTGAAGACTCTCTTGCAAGAAAGCAACTCATTTCCAGAACAGATCTGGCTTATTTCACACAGTACTGAGTTCTGCAATGAAGGTGTTTGTTTTCTAAATAAACTACGTTAGAAATGTGGTTAATCTACTAAATTGTACACCTTGTTAGATTACACAAACAAGGAAAGTTTGATCTTGCTGCACTGAAGACTCTTCGTAAGAAAGCCACTCATTTGCGGGAACAGAACAGCCTTATTTCACACAGTACTGTGTTCGGCAATGAAGGCGTTTGTTTTCTAAACAAACTACGTTAGAAATGTGGTTAATCTACTAAATTGTATGTCTTGTTAGATTACGCAAACTAGGAAAGTTTTATCTTGCTGCACTGAAGACTCTTCGTAAGAAAGCAACTCATATGCAGAACAGAACAGCCTTATTTCACACAGTACTGTGTTCGGCAATGAAGGCGTTTGTTTTCTAAACAAACTACGTTAGAAATGTGGTTAATCTACTAAGTTTTACATCTTGTTAGATTACACAAACCATGAAAGTTTGATCTTGCTGCACTGAAGACTCTTCGTAAGAAAGCAACTCATTTCCAGAACAGAACTGGCTTATTTCACACAGTACTGAGTTCGGCAATGAAGGCCTTTTTTTTTCTAAACAAACTACGTTAGAAATGTGGTTCATCTACAAAATTGTACACCTTGTTAGATTACACAAACTAGGAAAGTTTGATCTAGCTGCACTGAAGACTCTTCGTAAGAAAGCCACTCATTTCTTGAACAGAACAGCCTTATTTCACAGAGTACTGTGTTCGGCAATGAAGGCGTTTGTTTTCTAAACAAACTACGTTAGAAATGTGATTAATGTACTAAGTTGTACATCTTGTTAGATTACACAAACTAGGAAAGTTTGATCTTGCTGCACTGAGGACTCTTGTAAGAAAGCAACTCATTTGCAGAACAGAACAGCCTTATTTCACACAGTACTGTGTTCGGCAATGAAGGCGTTTGTTTTGTAAACAAACTACGTTAGAAATGTGGTTAATCTACTAAGTTGTACATCTTGTTAGATTACACAAACCAGGAAAGTTTGATCTTGCTGCACTGAAGACTCTTCGTAAAGAAAGCAACTCATTTCCAGAACAGAAATGGCTTATTTCACACAGTACTGTGTTCGGCAATGAAGGTGTTTGTTTTTTCTAAACAAACTACGTTAGAAATGTGGTTAATCTACTAAATTGTACATCTTGTTAGATTACACAAACTAGGAAAGTTTGATCTAGCTGCACTGAAGACTCTTCAGAAGAAAGCCACTCATTTGCAGAACAGAACAGCCTTATTTCACACAGTACTGTGTTTGGCAATGAAGGCGTTTGTTTTCTAAACAAACTACGTTAGAAATGTGGTTAATCTACTAAGTTGTACATCTTGTTAGATTACACAAACTAGGAAAGTTTGATCTTGCTGCACTGAAGACTCTTTGTAAGAAAGCAACTCATTTGCGGAACAGAACAGCCTTATTTCACACAGTACTGTGTTCGGCAATGAAGGTGTTTGTTTTCTGAACAAACTACGTTAGAAATGTGATTATTCTGCTAAGGTGTACATCTTGTTAGATTACGCAAACTAGGAAAGTTTGATCTTGCTGCACTGAAGACTCTTCGTAAGAAAGCAACTCATTTGCAGAACAGAACAGCCTTATTTCACACAGTACTGTGTTCGGCAATGAAGGCGTTTGTTTTCTAAACAAACTACGTTAGAAATGTGGTTAATCTACTAAGTTGTACATCTTGTTAGATTACACAAACCAGGAAAGTTTGATATTGCTGTACTGAAGACTCTTTGTAAGAATGCAACTCATTTCGGGAACAGAACAGCCTCATTTCACACAGTACTGTGTTCGGCAATTAAGGTGTTTGTTTTCTAAACAAACTACGTTAGAAATGTGGTTAATCTACTAAATTGTACACCTTGTTAGATTACACAAACTAGGAAAGTTTGATCTTGCTGCACTGAAGACTCTTCGTAAGAAAGCCACTCATTTGCGTAACAGAACAGCCTTATTTCACACAGTACTGTGTTCCGAAATGACGGCGTTTGTTTTCTAAACAAACTCCGTTAGAAATGTGATTAATCTACTAAATTCTACATCTTCTTAGATTACGCAATCTAGGAAAGTTTGATCTTGCTGCACTGAAGACTCTTCTTAAGAAAGCAACTCATTTGCAGAACAGAACTGGCTTATTTCACACAGTACTGTGTTCGGCAATGAAAGTGTTTGTTTTCTAAACAAACTACGTTAGAAATGTGGTTAATCTACTAAATTGTACACCTTGTTAGATTACACAAACTAGGAAAGTTTGATCTTGCTGCACTGAAGACTCTTCGTAAGAAAGCAACTCATTTGCAGAACAGCCTTATTTCACACAGTACTGTGTTCGGCAATGAAGGCGTTTGTTTTCTAAACAAACTACGTTAGAAATGTGGTTAATCTACTACATTGTACATGTTGTTAGATTACACAAACCAGGAAAGTTTGATCTTGCTACACTGAACACTCTTCGTAAGAAAGAAACTCACTTGCAGAACAGAACTGGCTTATTTCACACAGTACTGTGTTCGGCAATGAAGGTGTTTGTTTTCTAAACAAACTACGTTAGAAATGTGGTTAATCTACTAAATTGTACATCTTGTTAGATTAGACAAACTAGGAAAGTTTGATCTTGCTGCACTGAAGATTCTTCGTAAGAAAGCCACTCATTTGCGGAACAGAACAGCCTTATTTTACACAGTACTGTGTTCGGGAATGAAGGCGTTTGTTTTCTAAACAAACTATGTTAGAAATGTGGTTAATCTACTAAATTGTACATCTTGTTAGATTAAACAAACTAGGAAAGTTTGATCTTGCTGCATTGAAGACTCTTCGTAAGAAAGCAACTCATTTGGGGAACAGAACAGCCTTATTTCACACAGTACTGTGTTTGGCAATGAAGGCGTTTGTTTTCTAAACAAACTACGTTAGAAATGTGGTTAATCTACTAAGTTGTACATCTTGTTAGATTACACAAACCAGGAAAGTTTGATCTTGCTGCACTGAAGACTCTTCGTAAGAAAGCAACTCATTTCCAGAACAGATCTGGCTTATTTCACACAGTACTGAGTTCTGCAATGAAGGTGTTTGCTTTCTAAACAAACTACGGTAGAAATGTGGTTAATCTACTAAATTGTAAACCTTGTTAGATTACACAAACAAGGAAAGTTTGATCTAGCTGCACTGAAGACTCTTCGTAAGAAAGCCACTCATTTGCGGAACAGAAGAGCCTTATTTCACACAGTACTGTGTTCGGCAATGAAGGCGTTTGTTTTCTAAACAAACTACGTTAGAAATGTGGTTAATCTACTAAATTGTATGTCTTGTTAGATTACGCAAACTAGGAAAGTTTTATCTTGCTGCACTGAAGACTCTTCGTAAGAAAGCAACTCATTTGCAGAACAGAACAGCTTTATTTCACACAGTACTGTGTTCCGCAATGAGGGCGTTTGTTTTCTAAACAAACTACGTTAGAAATGTGGTTAATCTACTAAGTTGTACATCTTGTTAGATTACACAAACCAGGAAAGTTTGATCTTGCTGCACTGAAAACTCTTCGTAAGAAAGCAACTCATTTGCAGAACAGAACTGGCTTATTTCACACAGTACTGTGTTCGGCAATGAAGGTGTTTGTTTTCTAAACAAACTACGTTAGAAATGTGGTTAATCTACTAAATTGTACACCTTGTTACATTACACAAACTAGGAACGTTTGATCTAGCTGCACTGAAGATTCTTCGTAAGAAAGCCACTCATTTGCGGAACAGAACAGCCTTATTTCACAGAGTACAGTGTTCGGCAATGAAGGCGTTTGTTTTCTAAACAAACTACGTTAGAAATGTGATTAATGTACTAAGTTGTACATCTTGTTAGATTACGCAAACTAGGAAAGTTTGATCTTGCTGCACTGAAGACTCTTCGTAAGAAAGCAACTCATTTGCAGAATAGAACAGCCTTATTTCACACAGTACTGTGTTCGGCAATGAAGGCGTCTGTTTTCTAAACAAACTACGTTAGAAATGTGGTTAATCTACTAAATTGTACATCTTGTTAGATTACACAAACCAGGAAAGTTTGTTCTTGCTGCACTGAAGACTCTTCGTAAGAAAGCAACTCATTTGCAGAACAGAACTGGCTTATTTCACACAGTACTGTGTTCGGCAATGAAGGTGTTTGTTTTCTAAACAAACTACGTTAGAAATGTGGTTAATCTACTAAATTGTACACCTTGTTAGATTACACAAACTAGGAAAGTTTGATCTTGCTTCACTGAAGACTCTTCGTAAAGAAGCCACTCATTTGCGGAACAGAACAGCCTTATTACACAGAGTACTGTGTTCGGCAATGAAGACGTTTGTTGTCTAAACAAACTACGTTAGAAATGTGGTTAATCTACTAAATTGTACATCTTGTTAGATTAAACAAATTAGGAAAGTGTGATCTTGCTGCATTGAAGACTCTTCATAAGAAAGCAACTTATGTGGGGAACTGAACAGCCTTATTTCACACAGTACTGTGTTCGGCAATGAAGGCGTTTGTTTTCTAAACAAACTACGTTAGAAATGTGGTTAATCTACTAAGTTGTACATCTTGTTAGAATACGCAAACCAGGAAAGTTTGATCTTGCTGCACTGAAGACTCTTCGTAAGAAAGCAACTCATTTCCAGAACAGAACTGGCTTATTTCACACAGTACTGAGTTCGGCAATGAAGGCGTTTGTTTTCTAAACAAACTACGTTAGAAATGTGGTTAATCTACTAAATTGTACACCTTGTTAGATTACACAAACTAGGAAAGTTTGATCTAGCTGCACTGAAGACTCTTCGTAAGAAAGCCACTCATTTGCGGAACAGAACAGCCTTATTTCACACAGTACTGTGTTCGGCAATGAAGGCGTTTGTTTTCTAAACAAACTAAGTTAGAAATGTGGTTAATCTACTAAGTTGTACATCTTGTTAGATTACACAAACCAGGAAAGTTTGATCTTGCTGCACTGAAGACTCTTCGTAAGAAACAACTCATTTGCAGAACAGAACTGGCTTATTTCAAACAGTACTGTGTTCGGCAATGAAGGCATTTGTTTTCTGATCAAACTACGTCAGAACTGTGGTTATTCTACTAAATTGTACATCTTGTTAGATTAAACAAACTAGGAAAGTTTGATCTTGCTGCACTGAAGACTCTTCGTAAGAAAGCAACTGATTTGGGGAACAGAACAGCCTTATTTCACACAGTACTGTGTTCGCAATGAAATGAGTTTGTTTTCTAAACAAACTACTTTAGAAATGATGGTTAATCTATTGTTGTACATCTTGTTAGATTACACAAACTAGGAAAGTTTGATCTAGCTGCACTGAAGACTCTTCGTAAGAAAGCCACTCATTTCCGGAACAGAACTGGCTTATTTCACAGAGTACTGTGTTCGGCAATGAAGGCGTTTGTTTTCTAAACAAACTACGTTAGAAATGTGATTAATGTACTAAGTTGTACATCTTGTTAACTTACGCAAACTAGGAAAGTTTGATCTTGCTGCACTGAAGACTCTTCGTAAGAAAGCAACTCATTTGCAGAACAGAACAGCCTTATTTCACACAGTACTGTGTTCGGCAATGAAGGCGTTTGTTTTCTAAACAAACTACGTTAGAAATGTGGTGAATCTACTAAATTGTACACCTTGTTAGATTACACAAACTAGGAAAGTTTGATCTTGCTGCACTGAAGATTCTTCGTAAGAAAGCCACTCATTTGCGGAACAGAACAGCCTTATTTCACACAGTACTGTGTTTGGCAATGAAGGCGTTTGTTTTCTAAACGAACTACGTTAGAAATGTGGTTAATCTGCTAAATTGTACATCTTGTTAGATTACACAAACTAGGAAAGTTTGATCTTGCTGCATTGAACACTCTTCGTAAGAAAGCAACTCATTTGGGGAACAGAACAGCCTTATTTACACAGTACTGTGTTCGGCAATGAAGGCGTTTGTTTTCTAAACAAACTACGTAAAGAATTGTGGTTAATCTACTAAATTGTACATCTTGTTAGATTACACAAACCAGGAAAGTTTGATCTTGCTGCACTGAAGACTCTTGGTAAGAAAGCAACTCATTTCCGGAACAGAACTGGCTTATTTCACAGAGTACTGAGTTCGGCAATGAAGGCGTTTGTTTTCTAAACAAACTACGTTAGAAATGTGGTTAATCTACTAAATTGTACACCTTGTTAGATTACACAAACTAGGAAAGTTTGATCTAGCTGCACTGAAGACTCTTCGTAAGAAAGCCACTCATTTGCGGAACAGAACAGCCTTATTTCACACAGTACTGTGTTCGGCAATGAAGGCGTTTGTTTCCTAAACAAACTACGTTAGAAATGTGATTAATCTACTAAATTGTACATCTTGTTAGATTACGCAAACTAGGAAAGTTTGATCTTGCTGAACTGAAGACTCTTCGTAAGAAAGCAACTCATTTGCAGAACAGAACAGCCTTATTTCACACAGTACTGTGTTCGGCAATGAAGGCGTTTGTTTTGTAAACAAACTACGTTAGAAATGTGGTTAATCTACTAAGTTGTACATCTTGTTAGATTACACAAACCAGGCAAGTTTCATCTTGATGCACTGAAGACTCTTCGTAAGAAAGCAACTCATTTCCAGAACAGAACTGGCTTATTTCACACAGTACTGTGTTCGGCAATGAAGGTGTTTGTTTTCTAAACAAACTACGTTAGAAATGTGGTTAATCTATTAAATTGTACACCTTGTTAGATTACACAAATTAGGAAAGTTTGATCTAGCTGCACTGAAGACTCTTCTTAAGAAAGCCACTCATTTGCGGAACAGAACAGCCTTATTTCACACAGTACTGTGTTTGGCAATGAAGGCGTTTGTTTTCTAAATGAACTACGTTAGAAATGTGGTTAATCTACTAAGTTGTACATCATGTTAGATTACGCAAACTAGGAAAGTTTGATCTTGCTGCACTGAAGACTCTTCGTAAGAAAGCAACTCATTTGGGGAACAGAACAGCCTTATTTCAGACAGTACTGTGTTCGGCAATGAAGGCGTTTGTTTTCTAAACAAACTACCTTAGAAATGTGGTTAATCTACTAAATTGTACACCTTGTTAGATTACACAAACTAGGAAAGTTTGATCTAGCTGCACTGAAGACTCTTCGTAAGAAAGCCACTCATTTGCGGAACAGAACAGCCTTATTTCACACAGTACTGTGTTCGGCAATGAAGGCGTTTGTTTCCTAAACAAACTACGTTAGAAATGTGATTAATCTACTAAATTGTACATCTTGTTAGATTACGCAAACTAGGAAAGTTTGATCTTGCTGAACTGAAGACTCTTCGTAAGAAAGCAACTCATTTGCAGAACAGAACAGCCTTATTTCACACAGTACTGTGTTCGGCAATGAAGGCGTTTGTTTTGTAAACAAACTACATTAGAAATGTGGTTAATCTACTAAGTTGTACATCTTGTTAGATTACACAAACCAGGCAAGTTTGATCTTGATGCACTGAAGACTCTTCGTAAGAAAGCAACTCATTTCCAGAACAGAACTGGCTTATTTCACACAGTACTGTGTTCGGCAATGAAGGTGTTTGTTTTCTAAACAAACTACGTTAGAAATGTGGTTAATCTATTAAATTGTACACCTTGTTAGATTACACAAACTAGGAAAGTTTGATCTAGCTGCACTGAAGACTCTTCTTCGTAAGAAAGCAAACTCATTTGCGTGGAACAGAACAGCCTTATTTCACACAGTACTGTGTTTGGCAATGAAGGCGTTTGTTTTCTATACGAACTACGTTAGAAATGTGGTTAATCTACTAAGTTGTACATCATGTTAGATTACGCAAACTAGGAAAGTTTGATCTTGCTGCACTGAAGACTCTTCGTAAGAAAGCAACTCATTTGCAGAACAGAACAGCCTTATTTCACACAGTACTGTGTTCGGCAATGAAGGCGTTTGTTTTCTAAACAAACTACGTTAGAAATGTGGTTAATCTACTAAGTTGTACATCTTGTTAGATTACACAAACTAGGAAAGTTTGATCTTGCTGCACTGAAGACTGTTTTGTAAGAAAGCAACTCATTTGCAGAACAGAACAGCCTTATTTCACACAGTACTACTGTTTCGGCTATGAAGGCGTTTGTTTTCTAAACAAACTACGTTAGAAATGTGGTTAATCTACTAAGTTGTACATCTTGTTAGATTACACAAACCAGGAAAGTTTGATCTTGCTGTACTGAAGACTCTTTGTAAGAAAGCAACTCATTTCGGCAACAGAACAGCCTCATTTCACACAGTACTGTGTTCGGCAATAAAGGCGTTTGTTTTCTAAACAAACTACTTTAGAAATGTGGTTAATCTGCTAAATTGTACATCTTGTTAGATTACACAAACTAGGAAAGTTTGATCTTGCTGCATTGAAGACTCTTCGTAAGAAAGAAACTCATTTGGGGAACAGAACAGCCTTATTTCAGACAGTACTGTGTTCGGCAATGAAGGCGTTTGTTTTCTAAACAAACTACGTAAAGAATTGTGGTTAATCTACTAAGTTGTACATCCTGTTAGATTACACAAACCAGGAAAGTTTGATCTTGCTGTACTGAAGACTCTTCGTAAGAAAGCAACTCATTTCCAGAACAGAAGTGGCTTATTTCACACAGTACTGAGTTCGGAAATGAAGGCGTTTGTTTTCTAAACAAAATACGTTAGAAATGTGGTTAATCTACTAAATTGTACACCTTGTTAGATTACACAAACTAGGAAAGTTTGATCTAGATGCACTGAAGACTCTTTCGTGAAGAAAGCCACTCATTTGCGGAACAGAACAGCCTTATTTCACACAGTACTGTGTCGGCAATGAAGGCGTTTGTTTTCTAAACAAACTACGTTAGAAATGTGATTAATCTACTAAATTGTACATCTTGTTAGATTACGCAAACTAGGAAAGTTTGATCTTGCTGAACTGAAGACTCTTCGTAAGAAAGCAACTCATTTGCAGAACAGCCTTATTTCACACAGTACTGTGTTCGGCAATGAAGGCGTTTGTTTTCTAAACAAACTACGTTAGAAATGTGGTTAATCTACTAAGTTGTACATCTTGTTAGATTACACAAACTAGGAAAGTTTGATCTTGCTGCAATGAAGACTCTTCGTAAGAAAGCAACTCATTTGCAGAACAGAACAGCCTTATTTCACACAGTACTGCGTTCGGCAATGAAGGCGTTTGTTTTCTAAACAAACTACGTTAGAAATGTGGTTAATCTACTAAGTTTTACATCTTCTTAGATTACACAAACCAGGAAAGTTTGATCTTGCTGCACTGAAGACTCTTCGTAAGAAAGCAACTCATTTCCAGAACAGAACTGGCTTATTTCACACAGTACTGAGTTCGGCAATGAAGGCGTTTGTTTTCTAAACAAACTACGTTAGAAATGTGGTTGATCTACTAATTTGTACAACTTGTTAGATGACACAAACTAGGAAAGTTTGATCTAGCTGCACTGAAGACTCTTTGTAAGAAAGCCACTCATTTGCGGAACAGAACAGCCTTATTTCACACAGTACTGTGTTCGGCAATGAAGGCGTTTGTTCCCTAAACAAACTACGTTAGAAATGTGATTAATCTACTAAATTGTACATCTTGTTAGATTACGCAAACTAGGAAAGTTTGATCTTGCTGCACTGAAGACTCTTCGTAAGAAAGCAACTCATTTGCAGAACAGAACAGCCTTATTTCACACAGTACTGTGTTCGGCAATGAAGGCGTTTGTTTTCTAAACAAACTACGTTAGAAATGTGGTTAATCTACTAAGTTGTACATCTTGTTAGATTACACAAACCAGGAAAGTTTGATCTTGCTGCACTGAAGACTCTTCGTAAGAAAGCAACTCATTTGCAGAACAGAACTGGCTTATTTCACACAGTACTGTGTTCGGCAACGAATGAGTTTGTTTTCTAAACAAACTACTTTAGAAATGATGGTACTCTATTAATTTGTACATCTTGTTAGATTAAGCAAACTAGGAAAGTTTGATCTTGCTGCACTGAAGACTCTTCGTAAGAATGCAACTCATTTGGGGAACAGAACAGCCTTATTTCACAGAGTACTGTGTTCGGCAATGAATTGGTTTGTTTTCTAAACAAACTACTTTAGAATGATGGTAGTCTATTAAGTTGTACATCTTGTTAGATTACACAAACTAGGAAAGTTTGATCTTGCTGCACTGAAGACTCTTCGTAAGAAAGCAACTCATTTGCAGAACAGAACTGGCTAATTTCACACAGTACTGTGTTCGGTAATGAAGGTGTTTGTTTTCTAAATAAACTACGTTAGAAATGTGGTTATTCTACTAAATGGTACACCTTGTTAGATTACACAAACTAGGAAAGTTTGATCTAGCTGCACTGAAGACTCTTCGTAAGAAAGCCACTCATTTGATGAACAGAAAAGCCTTATTTCACACAGTACTGTGTTCGGCAATGAAGGCGTTTGTTTTCTAAACAAACTACGTTAGAAATGTGGTTAATATACTAAATTGTACATCTTGTTAGATTAAGCAAACTAGGAAAGTTTGATCATGCTGCATTGAAGACTCTTCATAAGAAAGCAACTCATTTTGGGAACAGAACGGCCTTATTTCACACAGTACTGTGTTCGGCAATGAAGGCATTTGTTTTCTGAACAAACTACGTCAGAATTGTGGTTATTCTACTAAATTGTACATCTTGTTAGATTAAGCAAACTAGGAACGTTTGATCTTGCTGCACTGAAGACTGTTCATAAGAAAGCAACTGATTTGGGGAACAGAACAGCCTTATTTCACACAGTACTGTGTTCGGCAACGAATGAGTTTGTTTTCTAAACAAACTACTTCAGAAATGATGGTAGTCTATTAAGTTGTACATCTTGTTAGATTACACAAACTAGGAAAGTTTGATCTTGCTGCAATGAAGACTCATCGTAAGAAAGCAACTCATTTGCAGAACAGACAGCCTTATTTCACATAGTACTGTGTTCGGTAATGAAGGAGTTTGTTTTCTAAACAAACTACGTTAGAAATGTGGTTAATCTACTAAGTTGTACATCTTGTTAGATTACACAAACCAGGAAAGTTTGATCTTGCTGCACTGAAGACTCTTCGTAAGAAAGCAACTCATTTGCAGAACAGAACTGGCTTATTTCACACAGTACTGTGTTCGGCAATGAAGGTGTTTGTTTTTCTAAACAAACAAACTACGTTAGAAATGTGGTTAATCTACTAAATTGTACATCTTGTTAGATTACGCAAACTAGGAAAGTTTGATCTTGCTGCACTGAAGACTCTTCGTAAGAAAGCAACTCATTTGCAGAACAGAACAGCCTTATTTCACACAGTACTGTGTTGGCAATGAAGGCGTTTGTTTTCTAAACAAACTATGATAGAAATGTGGTTAATCTAGTAAATTGTACATCTTGTTAGATTACACAAACCAGAATGTTTGATC